>CAUYRH010107826.1:0-19181 GCA_963574655.1 Perodicticus potto | reverse complement strand
GGAGGTGGAGGCAAGAGACTCGCTTGAGCCCAGGAATTGGAGGTTGCTGTGAGCTGTGATGCCACAGCACTCTATCCAGTGTGATGGCTTGAGGCTCTATCTCAAAAAAAAAAAAAAACATGG
This sequence comes from Perodicticus potto, assembly GCA_963574655.1. Lineage (NCBI taxonomy): Eukaryota > Metazoa > Chordata > Mammalia > Primates > Lorisidae > Perodicticus > Perodicticus potto. The sequence goes on along the minus strand of CAUYRH010107826.1, from coordinate 19,058 downwards.
ACTCAATTGGGTGTGGTTGCCATAGTCCTAGCTACTCAGGAGGCTAAGGGAGAAGGATCCCTTTAGCTTAGCAGTTCATGTTCAACCTGGGCAACACAGCAAGACCCTCATCTCTAAAAAAAAAAAAAGGCTGTTAGTACACAAATTTTTTTTCTTTTTTTAGAGACAGAGTCTCACTTTATGGCCCTCGGTAGAGTGCTGTGGCATCACAGCTCACAGCAACCCCCAGCTCTTGTGCTTAGGTGATTCTCTTGCCTCAGCCTCCCAAGTAGCTGGGACTACAGGTGCCCACCAATACACAATATTTTTAAATAAACATTTTATTAACGTATGAATACATACATACAGAAAGTGCACCCGTTATAAATTTAAAACTTCATGAATTTTCAAAAAGCCCACATAACCATCCTCCAAATCAAGATATAGAACATGACAACACCCCAACACTCCTTGCTACAGACTAATTCCACTGTATTCAGAACACAGGACAGGCAGTCCCCAAGTTACAAACATCCAATCTCCATACAAGTCATACTTATAAATGAGGGCTATTACAGGTAATAGGTGAATGTACTATTCTGGCTTACAGTCAAATTCAACTTAAGAACAAGGCTATAGCACCTTTCTCCTTAGTAACCCAGGTACTGCCTTTAATTCAAACCCTGATGCTTTTAGGGACATAGTCAAGCAAGAATGGGACCAGCCCTACGCCTCAATGAACCCAGCACTTTGAACAATGATTTCAAAGACACGCAACTCAAGTAGTACCTCTGTGACTCCTGCCATCAGCTCAACTCTTTATGGTTTTTATACATCAACTTTTAAGTACTCTTGGTGTCATTTCATCCTCACACTGACTTTGTGAAGCAAGCACAGAGGCAGTTTGTTCATTTCTCCCAATTTACAGATCATGAAATTGAGGTTTGGAGAAGTGGTATGATATATCCCAAATGCATAAATTATTCAAGATACCTGGCATGTGCCACTTCCTTCCTTTCTTGTGTGTGCCAGATATCTTGTATAATTTATGTCATGCAAACCTTGCAACAGCCCTAAAGGAAGCTGAGGCCCAGAGAGGTTTGGTGACTTACCCAGGTGGCACAGCTGGGGAGTGGCAGAAGCTGAGATCGAACACAGATCTACCGGGGTCCAAAACCCAGCACTGCCCACCCTACCCCAGGCCATCCTTCATCTGGAAACAGGGACTGAATCTTACCTACACTCGCAGATGGCCGCCCGGCCCCCTCCAGTGGGCATGTCCATTCTGTTCACTTCCACAGTCGTGGAGCACTGACAGCATTGTTCTGAATGTCAGGAGTGGATTCCAGGGGTCTAGCACCAGGCCCTTCCCCAGTACTGGGGTTTGTGGACCAGAAGGAAAACTACCATCTTCTCAACTCCAGGGGGCGATAAAGAGGCAAGGAGAAGAGAGTCTCCTGAGCACCAAGCTGAAACCAAGGGTCTGTCTGACACCCCCCACCTCAGTTCCTCCTCCTCCTCCTCCCCTCCTCTTGTACGCCCTTCCATTCCTTCCAGTTCCCTCCTCTCCTCTCTCCCTTCCTCCCTCCTGTTCTCTCTGTCCCTCCCCCAGTCCCACCCACCATCCCTATGGACAAACTTCCTGACCCCCACTACCACCCACAAGTGAAGAAAGAAAACTTCATTTAAAGCCTCAGGAGAAAAAGGCAAAGGAGGAAGGTGGAAATGAAAACAATTTCTGCACCAGGGAGTTGGCACTGCCTTCCAGATCAGTGCCAGCAGGGAGGCCACTCTGGACACTGTCATTCTCTCCACTTCTTATCACCAGCCTGTGACCAGCTCTGCCAAAAACCAGAGGGAAGAACAAAGGAGGGAAAAAAAGAAAACAGGAAGAAAAACAGGTGTGTGTGGGAGTAGGTCTGAGACGTGTGAGTAATATTACTTAGTTTCAGCCACCTCTAATTTTTCAGCCTGTCATTGCATCCAATTTCTTCTTCCCAACCCCTTCTCATTTTCAGCTGAACCATGATTTCCAAATTAGTGGCTCTTTCTGGCTTTCTCATATAATAAATCCATGGGCAGCAGACTTCCCTCATGGGAGACATCAAAGAAGTGAGCGTAGGGAAATGTGTCCCCATCCTATGGAGGAAAGGGGAAATGCTTGTCCCCTTCGGCTATGTGAACTTCAGTAAGTTATTTGACTTCTGGGGGCATCAGTTTCCTCATCTCTAAAGTGGGGACAGGCTGGGCACCTATAGCTCAGTGGTTAGGGCGCCGGCCACATACACGGAGGGTTTGATCCCGGCCTGGGCCTGCTAAACAACAATGACAACAACAAAAAAAGTAGCCAGGCATTGTGGTGTGCGCCTGTAGTCCCAGCTACTTGGGAGGCTGAGGCAAGAGAATTGCTTAAGCCCAAGAGTTTGAGGTTGCTGTGAGCTGTGCTGCCACTGCACTCTACCAAGGGCGACATAGTGAGATTCAGTCTCAAAAATAAATAAATAAAGTGGGGACAGAAAGTAGCTGCTTCATAAATTGATGGAGAGTGAAGATATTGACATGTGTGAGGCACTCATAGTGCCAAGCATACACTAAGTGCTCAATAAATGCTAAGTAATATTGTTTCCATAATGAGCATCTTCTCCAGCCGCAGTTCCATGACAGGACTCTGTCTGAAGCATGGGCTGCCCCCAGGGGGTAGGGGTAGCAGAACTGCCATCTCAGCACTCTTTGGTTTCACTTAGATTACACCACTGAACCTCAGTTTTCTGGCTTTTCAGGGATTTGCATGTGCCATTTGACCTGCAGCACTCTCGACTGCTTCTCCTTTCAGAAAACTCCTGTGCATCTTCAAGACTCAGCCCAGATGTCACCTGCTCTGTGAAGCCTTCCTGACTTCCCAATTAGTTCCCCTTCACTGGGTGTGCTGTGGCCACGCTGTGCAGAACGTTTTCTTAAGGAAAGAGATGGGCCCTCCAAGTTCAAGGTTTTATTACTATCGACCTGGCCATTTCTACGCAGCAGGTGGTCAACGTATTTCCTGTGTGGACCCCGAATATGAAGCCCGAGGATGATGGGGATTGATTGGCAATTCATTAGCCAACATCACACCCCAGATATTGAGAGCCTATTGTGAACCAAGGACCAGGTCCTCTAGGTTTTAATCTATAGCTAAACAATTGCGTATGTCAAGAAATCGGAACCACCACATTGCAAACCTCAAAAATGACAGATGTTTAGTTGAAAACCAGACTCGCGATATCTCTCATTCTGAGTCTTTGTTCTTCTCAGCTCAGCTTCTTGGTCAGTAGACACACACACAGACAGAAAACACAGAAATACAACAAACCTAAGACAAACAAATTATCCCAGCTGTCCCCAAAGGGGATTAGAGAGCAGCATTCACCACGCACCTGTTTCTTGCTGGAACTTCACATCCCTCATTTCATTTCATCTCTGTAAGGCCGGGGCTCTTATCTAGAAAGCTGAAGCTCAGAGAGGTAAACTGACTTCGCCAGCCTCCCAGTCACAAGTGGCAGACCTGAGACGACACCACGGTTCTGTCACAGGGAAACTCGTGCCCTTTCTGTTTGTGAGGCTGCGTCCAAACCTGCGGCCGGGGGCACCCCCCAATCTCCCCTCCCTTGGGTCGACTTGGCTGCCTCCTGAGTTCCGTTCAAGTCTCGCAGGTATTTATGAGTTCGCCGTTAAGCAGAGATGGGTTGTCTACGACCCTTCTGTCTTTGCAGCAACCACAAGGAGCGGGGGAAAGGCCTCCCATGTATTCAGAGCTCTCTGTCACTGAGGCCGCATCTAATATGCAGGTGTTCGAGCGAATTCCCACAGACATGCTGGTCAGAGACTCCGTCAGATACCAGGGAAGATGGTGTAAACAAGAGAAGTGACACTGTCTGCCGCGCATTAGACAGCAGCTCCATAACTGGGGGCGGCCACGAGGCGGACAGCACAGAAAGGAAGACAGATGTTAAATCCATCCCCATAAAACTCAGGTTAAAAAGTGACATAGATATTTTAGGCTTTTATTTCAGGGACCATTGAAGAATCGCCACATTTTTTTGGCCTCTTTCCAGTTCTAGAGATCAAATCCGACCTGAAAGACCTCCCTCTTTAATATCCACACCAGCTGAAATCTCCAAGGCCCTTCCCCAGATCCTAAAACTAGCAACACCTCAAGCCCACTCCACCCAGCCCACCCTCTCTCTTTCCTCCACCACCCACCTGAAATGGGAAAGAGTTTAAGCAGCTGCAAAGGTGTTTGCTGTTTAGATGGCAACTCAGGTAGAAGCCATTAGGAGCTAAAGATCTTTCAGCTGGAAGCCTCCTGCTCTAAGGGACAGCAGAATTGCACGGGGACTGTGGAACTGCACAGTGCCAGTGCCTGCCTTTTATCTTGTTATTTGCACAGAGCAAACGTGCAGCGTACATGCGCCTTGCAAACAAGCACGGTTCTGCAGGGAGCCGGCACCACCCGTGATATTGCGGGCTTCCCTGCCATGCCAGCTGGAGGGGAAGGCCATTCCTGGGACAGGGAATGATGTGTCCAGGAGACCCTGGCCTCCTTCTCTCGGCCCTGGGCAGGTTTGTGATTTCCATTTGGTGGCACTCAGAGCTTTCTGGCTGCTCTCACCAACACTGCCCACCAAGAGGCCCCTCTTGAGTTTTCCAACCCTGCAGCAGCTTCCCGCCTCCTATATGCCCCTGACCCAGACCAAGGGAAAGACCCGGAACAAATGATTCCCCCAGACTATAGTTCCAATCCTAGCTCTGCCAAGTAACAGCTGTGTGACCTTGGAGAGGTGACTTAACCTCTCTGAACTTCAACTTCTTTAGGAGTAAAATATCCGGCACAGATTGCTCTAGATCTCATTAATTGCCTTACCCAGAACATTCTCTCTAGGAACCTGGGATGAGTGTTCGCTGGAGGCCTAGATTGAAATATATGTCAAGGTCCCCACTCAGAAGTACCTTTCTCCTCTGAGGATAGATGACTGAGTCCCACTCCTACCTCTCCTAGACACCCTTTCCAGATTACAGGAACAGGATTTGGCCCCGTATTTTAAATTCAAATATTAATATCGGTGTCCTGAGGCCAAAGTTTTCTTTACTGATCTTTCTCCCAGAAGGCCATTGCATCTCCTGGAGAGCCATCCTAACACCAACAGCAACACAGCTAACAGAACAGGTGCTTGCTAGGGCCGGCCCTGGTCTGAGCACGTGCGCCATCTCATTAACCCTTAGCATGTCCCATGAATAGGCATCTGCCTTTTATAGATAAGAAAACAAGCACAGAAAAAGGAGACGGCAACTCCGAGGGAATCCCGGACCACATCCTGGACACGATGACCCTGGAAATCTCTAGTTTGTCAGATAGAAAAGGGGAGGGTCTTTTAGGCAAAGAGGGCGGAGTTTCCATGTGCCCCTCTTCCCATTGCCTTTGTAGCCTAAGGGCTGAAGTCTGTAAGGTTGCCTTTAAAACTCAGATCCCAGGTTGTTCAGGTCCTAGCCAGGCCCCGGCAGAAGCAAACTTCTTGTTACTCATCGAGCACAAGCTGAAAGCGCAGTCTTTCCCAGTGCAGTTTTAGCACAAATTACATAAAGTTTTCTTTGACAAGAAACAGACTGTATTCTGGCAGGTACACTCAGAGGGAAGGAGGCTAGGGAGTGAGGGCTGTGCAGCTGCTGGGGACAGGGGAGAGAAGGTGAGAGAGGAGAGAGCAAGCTAGGCCCAGCTCACTACAAAAGAGGAAAGCCAGGGGGCTGGATGTGAGAAGCCTGGGCCTGTCCACAAGGCAGGGGCCTAGTTCCAGGGTCAGAGCAACAACGACATCAACTCCAGCTGGGTTAGGAACAGCAGGAACCTTGGCCATACCCTTCTGTGCCACCTACTAGAAGTTGGGTTTGGCTCAGGATGGGGCAGGCCTGGACCTATACATGAGAGACATCTCATGCTTTGGGGGAAGTGTGAGAGACAGTTGGTGCAGATGGATGCTAACGGGGAAAGGGTGGGAAGGAGGTCCTATTAGGAAAGTTTCCCACTTGCCTTCCCACCTTCCTCAAATTTCTATGTCCTCCGACTCCTTACAACTCCTAAAGAGTTCCTGAATGTATTAAAATTTTGCCTGCTCCCAAATTAGGTAAATATCAATGAAATCTCTATGGCTTAACAGAAAGGGAAATTTATTTCTTTCTTCTATTCCTGGCTGGATAGTCTTCCATGTGTTCATTCAGGGACCCAGGCTCCTTCCATATTGTAGCTCTGCCCCTTGATAGGTACTTGGTGTGCACTCTATTCAGACTAAAGACAAAGAAAGAGAGGGTGTGGAGAATTCCATGGGAGGTTTCATGGACCAGGCCTAGCAGTGGCCCACTTTATTTCTACCTACCTTCTTTAGCTTGAACTCAGCACCACAGACACTCCAAACTGTAAAGAAGGCTGCAAAAACAGTCTGTATGCCAAGAGGAAAGGGAAATGACTTTGATGGTCAACAAACCAGTGTTTGTCACTTCAAATCACCTCTTGGCACTTAGAATCACAGAACCATAGAATCGGCCACCCATATAATACATATATAAGGACTACGAATTCAGAGAATCTTAAAAATAAGGAATCATCGGGCTCGGCGCCTGTGGCTCAAGCGGCTAAAGCACCAGCCATGTACACCTGAGCTGGCGGGTTCGAATCCAGCCCAGACCCGCCAAACAAACAATGACGGCTGCAACCAGAAAATAAGGAATCATAGAACTTTCAAGTCCCATAATCACAGAATCCTAAAATAATACAATCTTAGACCCCAAAGAGCTGATTATGCATATGTCCACCTTCTCCATCAGATCAGAAGTCACTTGAGGGAGATACACAACTCTGTATCTCCACAGCACCCACCACACTAATCACAATAATAGCAATGCGGCTCTAAGGGGTATGGTGCCTACTATGTGCCAGGCACTCTTCTTTTGAACTTTGAATATTTTAATCCATTTAATCCTCATGAAACCCTACAAGGTAGGACTATCATTATTCCCCATTAACAGATGAGAAAACTGAGGCAGAAAGGTTAAGGAATTAACCAGTCAGTCAATAAACATTTGTTGAATGTGTAAATGTTGTACTAGTGTGAATCGTTAGCCTTATCTGACTGTTTTCACTTCACTTTATCTCTCAGTTGCAAAAGAGAAAGACAGTAAGTTGTCAGGGCGTAACAGAAATATAAAAGAGACCCACAGATGGAGAACAACTCACTTTGTCGTTTGTTCCCCAAACTTCCAAAATGAATTCCCCATCACAATGGGGAAATTGGCAGGGCCTCATTAGTTTCTGGGAGGGGGGTCGAAGTCGATCTGAAGCAGGAGCTATGGAAGAGTTTATCCAACCACTCACTGAGGAGGCCTCACTGGCTCCATCTAATTAACAATAAACCAGATGCCTCGACACAATCCGCTTCTACATCTGTAACACGCTGACAGTCTAAAAATGCCAGCCTCCTCCTTGTGTGTCAGCTAAATGTCACTGGCGACATTTGATGCAATTCAGAGACGAAAGTAAATCCAATATTATCACTGACTAAATAACCACAGGCCCAATCAGGAGCCCCCAGGCCCCTGAGCAGGAGAGGCGGAGGAGGCAGCCCAGCAGGAAGGCGGGGGAGCTGGCTCCTCCCCAGATGAGCCCAATCCCCAGATGCCCACAGGCCAGAAACCAACTAGCCAGCCCAGTTCTACTTGGGAAGATCAGGACTTAGAACCCCCAAGGCCAGCTGGTTAGGGATACAGGACTGTTTCCCCTCTCTGAGCCTCGGTTTCTTCACCTGTTAAGGGAGCAGAGGCAGACATTGCCCCTGAGAAGGAAAGATGCTGCTGTGATGTACAGTCATTCATTCATTTACTCACCCCCTATTTACTGAGCGGCTATTATATAACAGGCACTGTACCAGGTGCTGGGGGTGCAGCACTCCTTTATCCTCTCCTCCACTAGACTGGAAGCATCCTGAAGGTAGTTCGCAGCCCTCTCTTGCTCACCTTTGTATCCTAGCCTTCCCCACATAGGTGCTCAGTAAACATCTGTGGGATGAGGCATGAATAAATGAATGAGTGCTCTAGAGTCTCTTCTCTCCAGCCTGGGAGTTTTTAGGCTGTGTTGCCCTCAAGGACAACACCTGAAGGTGTGACTTGCCTCCTAGTACCGAGTTCCCAGCACAGCAGTGACAATCATGATACAAATTATACCAGTTCCCAGCATGTGGGACACAGGTGAGTGGGGGCAGGCAAGAAACATCTTGGTGGTGCCTGCATTAAAAAAAAAAAAATTAAAACACCTTGACCAGGGGATCAAAATTAACATCATTAATGAGAGGTACAGGGACACCGAGTGCCTGTAGATGTTACCCTGAGAAGGACACAACACAGCAGTGCTCCAGCCTTGATACATCACCGAATCTGATCATGAGGAAACGTCAGATAAACTCAAAATGAGAAACATTCAATTGAAAAAGGAGCCGGTTGCAGGGGAGATGAGGAGGAGGAGGACAGATAGACTGTATCACTGGAAATGTCACTGTCATAAAAGACAAAGAAATGTCAATGAAACTTTCCAAGTCATAGGAGACTAAAGAGATATGACAATGTAATACATTCCTAGACTGAATCAAGTAATGGAGTGAGAAAATGCTACAAAGAACATTGTTAGGTCAACTGACAAAACTGGATCACAGTCAGATTGATGAAAGTATTAGTTTTCCATTGCTGCTATAACAAATTATTGAAATTTAGTGCCTTAAAACAACATAAATTCATTTAGGATGTGGATATCTTTGGGGGCTATTATTTCACCTACAACAATAAGTAACTGATTTAAAAAATTGTATAAATGTTAAATTTCCTGAAGTTGGTATGTGTCCTGTGCCTATGTAAAAGAATATCCTTATTCTTTAAAAATATACACTGAAGTATGTAGAGACAAAGAGTCTAACGTATACAAACTAGTCTCAGCTCAGCGCCCGCAGCACAGTGGTTATGGCGCCAGCCTCCTACACTGAAGTTGGCAGGTTCAAACCCAGCCAGGGCCAGCTAAAACAACAATGACAACTGCAACAATGCCGGGCGTTGTGGTGGGCACTTTGTAGTCCCAGCTACTTGGGAGGCTGAGGCAAGAGAATTGCTTAAGCCCAAGAGTTGGAGGTTGCTGTGAGCTGTGATGCCACAGCACTCTACCCAGGGTGACAGCTTGAGACTCTGTATCCAAAAAAAAAAAAAAAATACAACCTAATCTCAAGCAGTTTAAGAATAGTAACTAAGAGGAAGGGAGGAAAATAGAGCAAGAGGGAGGGAACAATAATGTGTATTTGACAATTTACAGTAGGTGATTCTGGGGTAAAAGGAATGTGGATATTTTGTAAATTTTGAAATAATTTCTAAATTGTGTTTGTGTGCTAGATTTTTCTTTTCTTCAAGACAGAGTCTCCCTCTGTTGGCCTTGGTAGAGTGCTGTGGTGTCATAGCTCACCGGAACCTCAAACTCTTGGGCTCAAGTGATCCTCCCACCTCAGCCTCCCCAGGAGGTGGGACTACAGGCACCCATCACAACACCTGGCTAGTTTTTCTGTTTTTAGTAGAGATGGGGGTCTTGCTCCTGCTCAGGCTGGTCTTGAATTCCTAAGCTCAGGTGATCCGCCCACTTGGCCTCCCAGAGTGCTAGGATTACAGGTGTGAGCCACCACACCCCATCTGTGTACTAGATTCTTAGTAGGCAAGGTCACCAAAGAGCTGAGAGAAAAGCTTCTCTGTTGGTTCCGTCTTACCAAGTAGATCAAGAGATCCTCAGGGGCTCCCCAGTGCAGACAGAAGAAAACCCATGTTCTTAACGTGGCATTCGGGCTCATTCATGACCTCCACCCTCCTCTCCTGACAATCACACCTTCCGTCTTCCACCTATGCCTCTGTCCATACCTGGTTACTGACCGTTCTCAAAACTGCTTTATAATAATTGCTCCCTTTTATTAAGCAATGAGCATCTGGCACTAGGTACATGCCTGCATCGTTTCCTTTAACCCTCACAACTGCCTTGCAAATTTGGTACCAGCATTTCTTCTTACTAACAGTGAATCAGAAGTTCAGAGAGGCTAAGTAACTTGCTTAAAGTCATACAGCTAGCTCTGGATTTTAAATCAGATCTGATTCCAAAGCCAGGCGGTTTCCAGCACACCCCACTGCCCCACCCTCCAAGGACAGACTCAGTGAACAGTGAACATGTCCCAAGCACCCACTCGGCGCTGGGCTCTGTGCCAGCACGGAGGGTAAAAATACAATCAAACTTCACCTCCAACCTCCAGGGGCAATGATCTGACTAGAGAGACAGAGCCAGGGCTGAGCTGAGGTGAGGGGTCAGCATGTGTGCTTGGGGTGTGGGGATGTCAAGGTCAATCAGGGTTCCCGAGTCTGGTCCCCGACCTTTGGAGCTGATCCTCAGCAAGAAGCTTGCACCAGCAACCAAGTGGTGATGCGGGTAGAGGTGAGAAATCCTTTCCCAGCTCCCAGATCCTAAGGCGAGCTCACCCCGTTGGCTGCTGGAAAGTTCTTGTTAAGCCAGTCTCTGCTGCCCTCCGGTGGGAGATACAGAGATGACAGGGGACGAGGCCGCACCCAAAAGACTAAGGGAGAAATTTCAGGTAATGCAGACTCGGCTCAGCCCGAAGTCTGTGACCTGCTTCCGAGGCTTGCGAATAGATAGGCCTGTGTTGGAGGGTCCGCTTGTGCAGGGGCCAGTCGGCCTCGTCAGGAGAGGTGCTCAACTTCCCGCAGATCATATGCTGAACTCAAAATTAACCCCAGATTGAGCCCTGCAAAGACATGGTCACCGCCTGAGCCTGAACTTTTCTATGGAATGAGGTTTGGCTAGAAACTAAACCCGCCCTCAGGTGGGACTACAGGTGCCGCCCCACTAAATGTCTGCTGACTCCCTCCCTTTCCCCCCCCCCCCCCAGCAGCATCCTGGCAGCCCTGGGCCTCCATTTCCTCACTCTGGTCTTTCCTCCCACTTGGTCCTACCTTGCCTCCCTCCCCTGCTGCCTGAGTGACACACACACGCCTGGGGCATCATCAAGACCAGCCACATCCTGCACCCCTGTCCTCCCACCCACACACGCGCACACACACCGTCACCAACCTGAGCTGGCCGCAGAAGGCCTCCCTGCTACCCAGAAGGCACCTCCCGGCCCACCACAGCAGGACCTCCAAACCGCCCCGGCCCTCCTTCTCGCATTCCCCTCTCCAACACTCCGCTGCAGCTCACTCAGCCCACCTCCTATGCTCGCCTGTCACCTCTCTGGGAAGAAGGAGGCATCAGGCTGGAAGCCCCTCACACTCCCCTCACACCATAAACCACTTCTGCTGCCTCCCCCGCCCTCTTAGAAGATAAACATCCCTCCTCTGCCCAAGTCCCACCTGCCCCGTTGCCTGGACCCTCAGGGAGCTCCTGTTAGCCCCTCTCCATTGAGCATCCTTTACATTTCCTCTCAGTCTATAAACAACTTCAAGTCTCTCGCACGTAAAAAAAGGAGCCTCTGCCAACCCTCTTCCCGTGGAGCTAGCACCGAGTCCTCTCCACCCTCCTTCCCGGGCAAGCTGCCCCAGGAGTATCTGCCTCACAGATGACTTCCTCACCTGCACATTCCTTGTGTCGCCTGCAGCCGGACTTCTGCCCATGTCCCAGCACTGTTCTCCCCAGGGTTCCTGGGTGTCCCATGCTGCAGTAGACTCTTTCCATCGTTCCTTGTCCTGGCTGCATTTGCAACCACCTCTCCTGGCTTTCTTCCTTCTTCTCAGGCGGTTCCTCTTCTCCTGCTCAGTCTCTTTTGCAGGCTCTTCTTCCCCTGCTAGTGTGGGGTAACAAGCCAGTAGTCACCAGGCTCTCATCCGAGGCCCTCTGCTCTTCCCCCCACCCTTACTGTCCTGGAGAAATCCCAATTATCTGCATGTCAGTTGGGACTCTTGCTTGTAAGGAATGGAACCTCCCTGAAGTCAGCTGAAACCAAAAAGAATTTTAAGGAGATAAAGGATCTCAAAATCCCAAGGGCAGATGGTCTCAGGATCAGACTAGATTCAGGGCCAAGAGCACTACAGGGAGACCAGAAATCCCTTTCTCTTGGTCTTTCTGTTTTTATTTTTGTTTTTTTTTTTTTAACTCCTGTCTAATTTTCCTCTCTTTATTTCTCAGTCCACAGGACAAAATAGCCCTTATACAAACAGCTCCAAATTTATATCCCAGTCTATGAGGACAGCCAAGTTGAGCTAGCATCTCTGTGTCCTAAATTCAGATCCCTGGGGAAGGACCCTGGCTGGTCCAGCATCAAACCCATTCACCTCTCTTCACCCAATCAACTGTGGCCAGAAGCTAAGGTTCTGAAGAAGATATTCATGTGAGGATGGGTCAGGTTGAGAGTCTCAATTTCAAAGAAAAAAGGGGCCAAACAGATAGAGCACTATCATAGGTAGTGAGTGGAAAAGCTGGGATAAGAAATGGATCTGTCCAAATTCAACACCAGTGCTTTTCTCTTCATATTTCTCACAAGATACTATCTGTTCATTTGTTAATTTATTCATTTATCAATCATTCATTATGCTAGCTGAAGACCAGGTTCTGAAGTTTCAGCTACAAACAATACAAATAAGGCCCCTTTCCTCTCGAAATTCATATTATTAGGAGAGATACTGATAGATCATTATAATATCATGTTAGCTTCTGCATGAACACTTTCAGTATCAGGGAACTTACTACTTCATAAGGAAGTCAACTCCAGTTAGGACAATAGACTTCCAAAGTCTGGAGAAGAGTTTATAGACAAGCAGATCCAATGGCCCATATTCTTCAAATAAGAGTTCAGTTCTCTCCGTGGAAGAAGCCCAAGTGCCCATCGACCCACAAATGGATTAATAAATTGTGGTACATGGTTACCATGGAATACTATGCAGCCTTAAAGAAAGATGGAGCTGGAAGATCGAGTCTTTCATTGTCTCTTTTCTCCATGTTTGCCAAATACTCATTTTGGGTTCAAAGTGTGTTAACCTACTTGCGTTTTCCCAGATATGCCATGTTCTTTCGACTTTCCTTGCCTCATAACTGAACTACCTACTTCCACCTTTACCCCTGCGATAGTCTAAACTCAGAGTGACAATAGGAGACATTAATTTAAATATGAGTTATAGCCTGTTTTTGTTTTGCCTAAATCTTAGACTTTTCCCTTTGTCTCATTGTAAAGTTAGTGTCACAAAAAGGTCTGAAGCCCCAACAACTTGCGCCTGGCTACCCTTCTAACCTTATCTGTAATCATTCTTCCTTGTCACTTGCTATTTCTTGAAAATGACTAATAGATTTACCTAAGGGCTTTTGCATATACAGTTATCACTGCTCAGAAGGCTCTTTCTCCTCCAGATGTCAGGTGCTCCCAATAGCTCATTCTCACCTGTGTTCACTGTCTGCTCTAAAGGCTTCTTATCATGGAGAACTTTGCGACCACCTTGCTATCCCTGTCATAAAATATGTTTATTTTTTCTCTCCCTATAACCAAAATGACACTTTATCCAGCCAATGACCTTGTTTTGTTTACAAAGTTTTTAGTACACAGCATGTGCTCAATGCAATTGTTTTTTAGTGAAAAAGCCTTTATACTTGTCATTTCCTAATGCTTACCTTGTTACCTGCTGATCATTCCCCTGAAGTACAGTCTATATATTTTTCTATCCTATGAAATCACCCAATACAGCAGAGTTTATGCCACTATCATGTCTTTATACTTTTTCTACCTATATCTATCTAGCTCTGTGTGTGTGTGTGTGTGTGTGTGTGTGTGTCATGCTTTTAATCTGCTGGTTTTCTTCAAGACTCCGTTATAAGCTGGAAATCTTTGGAGGATAGATGTGTTTAATTATCTCTTTTCCAAATATTAAGCATTCAGTGGCTATTTTTTTAATCGTGGATATGCTTAAGTAAGACTCAAATTATCTTAAGTACTTAATTGACTAAAACCATAGACATTACCATTTTTCACTTTTCTGTGACGTATTCAATAGCATCCCTTGACTGATATGTTAAGACAGCCTACAGTGGTGTCTCACCTGGAAAGGTTAAGAATAATGTCTTTTGAGAATCTCTTTATATGGCAAACACCTATCCTGAAAGCTGCTGCTCATTTAGCTACCAACCCAAAGAACACCGGATTATCCTCAGAAACCTTCTTGGTGGTAAACAGAAGAAAACTGGACTGACCTTGGGGAATACTGAAGTGTAGATATTCAAATACTTTTTCACTAAATGACTGAGATTACAGAGTTAGTAGTAACAATGAAAAGCTGCTTCCCATTAGCTGGCTTGCCCCAGCCAAATCTGGGAGAGCAATAGAGAGAGCAATCTTGCCTCTAAGATCTGCTTAGTAAGAAGAATTTTGAGATCCCTTCCTAGGTCATGTTCAATGTCTGGTGGTTTGTGCTCTGGATTCTAATGTCTATATGAGTGGGGAGTTGCAGGATATTTTAATTATGCAGAAAGGTACAAAAGGAACTTCCAGAAAGAATGTAATATATCTCAATGCTTGGGAATGAACAGCTCTTCAACTTCCCTAGAATATAGACACAGAAAGAACTGTTCCCTCCATTTTTCACAGTCTCACAATTACTGATCAGTAGGGTTAGGAGGTTCCTACTTTCAGTTAACATGATGCTTCATACTGTCCTTTTTGTTAAAATTTAAGAGATGAAAAACAAACTCTAAACATTACAAAGTCATCTACGCTCATTTTTATGCCACATTGACATCAGATGATATCATGTTTTCCATTGAACACATAGTTTAAAGACATCCAATGAGCAATTAAGCCACTCACATACTAAAGAATTCTGTTATAAATTTTCTGCCAGGGAACAAAGCCAATCCCTATGTCATAGACTTTTCCGGTTTGTGAATGTGTATATTATGTCACCAAATTGTGAGACTAATGTTAGGATTTAGAAAACCATGAAAAACAAATAAGGGGTGGTTGGAAACTTTATACATGAAATAACTATAGTCTTCAAAAAGAAAAAAAAAAAAAAACCTAAAACAAACTCCCCAAATAACACACACACACACACACACACACACACACACGGAGTGGTTGCCTTTTTGGCCTATGTAAAGGATTTTTCCAAGGGGTGGGGGGGAGAAGTTATCTATTAAGAAAGAAGAAGAAAGATAAGAGAGTTGTTTGTGTAAATAATACCTTTGCCCATTGCAGGTGGAGAACCAGAACATACATAGAAAACTAACATGATTCAAATATCTGGGTTGGGCAGGGTAGCAGCGGCAAGCACATAGGAAAGATCTCCATGCAAAGAAAAAAAAAGGAGCTTTTAATGTAATACTCTGTTCTGCTTCATCCTTGATAAAACAAATGCTAATTTTCTTTTTAAACTTCCAGTACACAGGGAAGTGATCTGAATCCTCTATACCTTTGAGAGATTTTCATCCTTTACATATTCCAATTCAACTTAAAATATTATGCAATTGCCAAACCTCATATATAAAATATGTGCTTATCATTCAACTTAGGGTAACATTAGCACACTGAAAACTGCATTCTAATTAGTAAATCAGAGCCTTAACCACTGAAAACTCATTCACACATATGAGATGGCAATAGTGAGAACCATTAAAAATAGTGGCATGCTGTCACCCTTCCAGGAAATATGGAAATATGCCTTTTTGGGGTTATTGGCCTACATTATTTATCAATGTTTGGCTTTTATGTATGGATTTACTTAACACTGAATGAATATCGTATTTCTCCTAGAAGATACAGCATTAATTTGTGATTTTGGACAAACTGTCAATAGGATAACAAGACCACTAGAGGGTATGCAATCAATAATTTATATCCTGTGATTTCTTCCCTTAGGTTGTTTTTGGAAAATATCACATTCTCACTTTTACTTTCTTCATAAGCACAAAAGAGGCAAACACAAAACTTACAAAAAAGAAATGAACAAAACTAAAAATGCCTTTGGACTGGCTAGACAAGGCTTCAAAAAGCAAACTGCAACTTTTGCTGAAATAGTAGAACCTGGCAGGCAACTCTTATTTCATCTCAAAACCAAAATGAAATGAAAAGAGATTAAAATAAACAACAACAACAAAAATGGATTCTTAGAGAAATCATTGTAGACATGCAACTAAACCTAAGCCACTATATTACACTATGGACTGTGCTTGCGTGGGCTTCATTTCCTTCTGAGTTCATTCTTGCCTTTTCCTCCCTCCCTTCTCTCCACACCTGTGGACTGTAATTTTTGTTTCTATTGTCTTGTGCTTTATGCTCAGTCAGAATTCTCTCACCTGAGTCTGTGTTTCTCAAACAAGTGATGCTCTGGTTGTTGGGGCTGAGTTCCCAAATCCAGATGCCTCACTTGAAATCTGAATCCCCAGCCTGGTGTCTCTCACTTGTACTTGCCGAGTCTTCCTTCCATGAAACCGTATGCTTGGACTCAAGACAACCTCCTGGCACATTTCTTCTCTAGATTTACTTTCAATATTTGCTAGACCCAAATTCCACCAGTTCAATAACCTGCCCTGATCTCTTGAGATGAATTTTTTAGTGAGACTAATATTTTCATCTGGAACTAGCAGAAATTGAGGCATATGCACATGAGAAAGGTCAGAGTGATTACTGAGTGTTTTTCTTAGACTTGAGTCAAAGAAATGTGGCTGTGTCTTACTTTCTTTTATCCCACACTCCTACCCTAGACATGGGCAATCACAGGAGGGGGAGCTGAAATTGCTGTCAGGTGACTTCATGTGGCAACCTCCGCCTTCCCCGTGAATACAAACAAATACGAGCAAAAGACACATGTCAGGCAAACAGACAGTACATGCTCCACAACCTTGAATTGCTGACAGAGGACAGTAGAAAAATATGGAACACTGAGCATTCATGTCCATCTGTCATCATCTCACCAGTGCAAAAACTTTTACTCTTCCCACATAAAGGAATGAGTAATGGCAATAGCTTCTTCCCTAGTTCCTACTCTAAGAGCAGTATTTTTCAACCTTTTTCATCTCACAGCACACTTGAACCTATTGTTAAATTTCCACAGCACATTTAAATTATATTTGTTAGGAAATGGGGCAAGATGGCGGTTGAGACGGTCCCGTAGCCCATCCCCGCAGGACACCAGGTGAGAGGGAGGGAGCTCTGGATCTTTCCCTGTGTGAATTATTGGAGTGGATGGACAGCTGGAGATGTACAGTGAATTGGTAGATCGTTGAGTTTGAGGTGTAGTTCAAAACCACAGACTCTGCTATAGTCTTTTCCCCTGCCCGGAGGAGAAGCAGCAGCCAGCCCCTCCCACAGGGAAGATAGCAGTTTGCAACTCACAAAACCTAATTGATACAAATTCCATTGAAGCCTGGATTTCAGAGTTTGGCGACCAGAAAGGAGTGCTGCTTGGAGTCATAGAGGACTGGGCAGCCCAAGCAAGAGATGAGGGGAGGGGACCCTGCTGGGAAACAGACATTTTGAAATCTCCAAAATGGTGAACACCTTTTCCCCAGATCATTGAGAGTAATTGATCCAACAGTGCCATCCCAGGTGGGGAATCCTGGTGAAGTCTGGCTGTGCAGGGTGCACAGGGATCTGGTGTTTGGAGGAGACACTCTGAGCTGTGGAAATCGGTGAACAGGGTCCCCGTGCACTTCAGCAGTGGAAAAAGCGGCAGTTCAAAGTGGCAGCAGCAGCCAGCCACAGCTGCAGAGCCCCTCCCTCTCAGCCCCCGAAGTTGCCACAGCGAGCGGGCTCTCCCATAGCCATTTGCAGCTGCCAGTTTGTGAGAGAACAGGAGGGCACAGTGGAGAGATTTATAACGTGCAGACTCTTACACCAAATTGGGAGGTCAGATGGGAGTGCCGTCTGGAGCAGAACACCCAAAGTAGGGCAACTTTTTGAACACAAACACGCAGAGAATCTCCAAAAATGGCGACCGGCCTGTTAGAGTGGCTTCCATAGTAACAAAGTAAACTCTTAATCACATATATGCCTGGGAACCACTCACAGCGCCATCTGGTGTCTGCAAAGTATCAATATATTTATCAAAAATTTATTCCACTGAAGTTGACTTCTACCACTTACATAAAGATGTGTATTTCTGTATATATACAAGAATAATATTTCTGAGGTTGGTGGGGTTTTTTTATATATATCCTTTTCTCAGAGGAGTCATTGATAAATAATTTTTTATTTTACTTTCTTTCCGTAGGTTATTTCTATTATCTTCTATTTTCAATTGTATTTTTCTTTTTCCTTTCTTCTGTTTTGTAACCCTTTTACAAACACTACTTTCTTTTTTCTCTCTCCCCTTCCTCTTCTTCCCTTCTTATAGATTCTAAGAGTGCTTTCATCATTTTTTTAGAGTCTTTTTTTTTTTCTCTTTTCTCAAGTATTTTACAAGTATCATTTTTAAGTAGATTTTTTTGTTTGTTTTTTTCGTTCTTTGTTGTGGTTGTTGTTTGGTTTCTTGTGTTTTTTCTGTTTTGTCTGTGTGTTTCTGACTGTTGGGTGCATCTGTGGGCTTGTGTTCCTGGTAGCCCTCTGACTTGTGTATTAGCTCATTTGGTCTCAAAGTGATTGGAGTTGTAAATGTTTTCCTTGCCACCTTGACCCTTCAGTCTCCCCCTTCCCCTGGTCTGGAAGTCTAGAAGTTCATCTCCTCCAGAATCCAGATTGTCTGCATTTCTTAGCTAGAACCAAGCATTGCGTAGACGGTGGCTGTACTGCATTGCTGTTCTGGTGAATCCAGTAACTGTACAGGAAGACATAGAGGGAAAGGGGACTGTCCTGGCCCAAAGATAAAGAGTATCTCAGCAGCAGACAAAGGCTAGGGTTCCAACACTGCGGGTGGAGGCTCAGAAGCTGCTGAAGTGCACGAACCTAAGAGGAGGCACCTTCCACCCAACTTCAGCATTAGTAGAGCGATCCTGCTGTGGTCTAACTTTGGACAGTCATCTCCCCATCTCTGTGGCCTTACAGAGGGAGCCATACCTC
>CAUYRH010107820.1:0-12942 GCA_963574655.1 Perodicticus potto | reverse complement strand
GCTGTGGGGTCTGTCTCTGAAAGGTATTCTAAAGAGCTCTTTCCTCACATTCCCTGACCTATAGAGACCTTGGGAAGCTCCTTTTTTGTTCTTTTTTTTTTTTCAAGTCTTTGGAGAAAATATGTCTATATCCTGAGGGCAAAAAACACAATTCAGTTCACTAGTAGATCTTGTACCAAATTGCTCTAGTAATTTTCATTACTTAATCAGAGGAATAACAGCCTCCTTCTCTTTGGGAGGGAGCAGGTCTTGAAGAGGTCAAAGTGTACTCAACTATGATAATTGTTAAATATGAGACGTGTGTTAGTGTGTAGAGAATTCTCATTACTACTTATTTGCAGGAGATTTAATGTTTTTAAACATTTTCTTTCTTCCTCTTCTTTATTTTTCCTCCTTAAGGCATTCTCCCCAAGCCTTTCCAGGTTTCAGTGTTCTCGTGACTGCCATTCCTTTTCCCCTAAGAAAAAAGGACATTATCCCAGAGCAGTTAGTGCTATAGGATCTGGGTGACAAGCATGCTGCTATCAACTCGCAGGGAGGCCGGACCCACAGGCTGTGTCTATCAGTAACACATTTTTACTTTCTATGCCATCAGGCTCTCTTGGCCCTAACCAGGACGGCCATTAGGCAGAGTACCCTGGTGCATGTGGCTATTCAACATACATGCATTCCTTCACCAGCATTTCCTTATGTTGGTGCAGCTGTAGGATTTCATCTCTCAAGAAATAACGAATGAGTCTACTTAGAGCTTCTCTGCAGCACAGCCGTGCATGATGAGCCATTTCAAGGAGCCCTTGAAATGTGTCTATTGCCACAGTTACAAATGGCCATGCTTCAGAGGTATTGGGATAGATGAAGTATCTTGTTAAAAGTAGCTTCACCTGATTCATTTTCCTTTTCTGAAAAAGAAAATGGGCTCACTAGAATATTTAATATTTCACACCTGGTTCACATTATATTCCTCTGGTGGGTACTGCTTAGAGTATGTGGCTAATTCTACCTTTGGCATTTACTGATAACCCATTTGGCTACTGGTTGGGAACACGGAGACTGCCTCCCGGGCGGCACCCCTACCGCGTGACTCCTTGTTCTAATATAGACATCTAGGTGTGTTTCCTTTCTCCCAGGGCTGCCTGGTTTACTCACAGTTCTAAGTAGTTGTTGGTTCCTGCTCCCATAGATAGAAGCCAGCACAAATCTATTCCTTACACACGGACACATACTCCCTGGATGCAGCTCATATATGTAAGTACTTCCAACTCACTAAAATCATTAAAACCTTATAGAGTGTCCATCATAGTCATCTTATTGTAATTATTACTCCCTTCATTTCATATCAATGTTTCTCTTTTATCACCATGAGCCTATGACCCCCTCAGTTTAACTGGTTGTCCTTAACTATTATTTTGAGGTTTGCTCAAATTGTCAAAATTTGACTATGTTCTTTTAGCTCTTCTAGTAATTATTTCAAAGGGTATAAGTTCTAGATTTTCTGAAGACATTAAGATTTTTTTTTTTCAGTTTTTGGCTGGGGCTGGGTTTGAACCCACCATCTCCGGCATATGAGGCTGGTGCCCTGCTCCTTTGAGCCACAGGCGCCGCCCCAATCATCAAGATTTATTTTTACTGCCAAGAAATATGAGATAAAGTACCCATCAGGCAGTCCGGATTTCTTCCAAGGGAGAACAGGATTAGAGATCAGTGTCTGAGTTGACCGGTATTGGTGTTGGACAAAAGCTAGTCCTTGCTGGTGCTGCCGTATTTAAGTAGATTTTTGTTAATCTTTGACAAAAAGATTAGATTTTTGTTAATCAATTGACTTGGAGAAGACAATTCTTTTTAATATGTTCAGTTTACATTGACTTTCCAATTTGACGTAACTTATCAGTCTTTGTCTGACAGTAAATTGTTCTCATCTGCGGCCACTCCTCTGCTGATATGTGTGAGAATATTGCTTTCTTCTGCATCTCCGTGTAAGGACAGAGGGAGAGTAGAGAGGCAGAGAGCTCAGCTCACACTCACACATGCTCATACTCAATGCATACAATTCTCATTTGGGTTCAGGATCCCCAAATAGCAAGATCTAGGACTTTCAGACACCGGCAGGGACAGCCTCAATAACTTTAGTCTGTATTAAATTTAAGATTCAGCAGATAAAGATTTTCTTTAGTCAAATAGGTGCTGTCTGACTACAGAGTAGTAGTCACCTGAGTAGTTTGTGTCTGTTCATTCTTTATTAGAAGTTTTTCCTGGACTGTGTTTAATTTTAGCCTAGATCACCTCGTGTCACGCAGATTATATAAAATATCCAGGATTTAGCTGGGACTTGGGAAACATAGCTCACCATCAGTGACAAAATGACTTCTGTTTTGTACAAAACCATCTCTTCTCTCTCAATTTTGTCATTCTGAATCTTTGAATCTATATAACAAGATGCAACTTTCATTCTTTACCTCCTTTAATTTTCTTGACTCTCCTCTGAGCTGGGAGTTAGGCTCTCTGTTTTGTATGTGAGAAAGGTGGGGATTGGGTAGCTAAGGACTTCTTCAAGGTCTCACAGAGAAGAGTACGAGTTAAATTATTTCAGTGCTCCTCAGAGTTTCTTCATCATTCTTATCTTGTTATAAAAACAATGGAACCTAGCAGATCTTGAGTTATTCATATCTCTAGAGTTTTAATCCTAGCAAATCACTCCTAAAAATGGAGGGAATGTTTCCAAATTATTCAAAACACACATATAAAAGAAATTGCACATGCAAAAAGGTTTCTGAGTAAGATGGACCCAAAAATATGAACAAAGCACAGTCTGAGCTATCTACCAAACATGGTTAATTAGCTTGGCTTGGAATTAAGTACCTAAAAATCAGACACTGTGGAACTCAATATGTTGCCTAATTATCCAGAAAGAAAGTTATGTTAATTCCCAAAAGATGAAATTCCCAAAGGAAGATGGCTAGATGCATCTGCCCAGAACAAGTGTCCTTGGGGATGAGTTTCAATTTGTTTCCAAAATTATAAGATTATTTTCGTGATCTTATACCTGAAAAACCCCAGGGACTCAACTACAAGCTCTTAGACTTGATCAAGGAATATAGCAACTTCTCAGGATACATAATCAACACCCACAAATCTGCAGCCTTAATATATGCCAATATGACTCAAGCTGAGAATAAAATCAAAGACTCAATATCTTTCACAGTAGTTCCAAAAAAAGATGAAATACCTGGGAATTCATCTAAAACAAAGATGTGAAAGATCTCTATAAAGAGAACTATGAAACTCTGAAAAAAGAAATAGCAGAAGATGTTAACAAATGGGAAAACCTACCATGTTTGTGGCTGGGAAAAATCAACATCATTTAAATGTCCATTCTACCTAAAGCAATCTACAGATTTAATGCCATGCCCATGAAAACACCAATGTCATACTTTGAAGAATTTTTAAAAATAGAACTTTGCTTCATATGGATCCAGAAAAAACACCCAAATAACAAATACAATTCTCAGAAATTAAAAAAAAAAAAAACTGGTGGCATCCATTACTGGACTTTGGTTATACTACAAGTCTGTAATGATCAAAACAGCATGGTACTGACACAAAAATAGAGATAGAGATCTATGAAATAGAACAGAGAAACCCAGCCACATATCACTATTTGATCTTTGATGAACCAAACAAAAGCATACACTGGGGAAAAGAAACCCAATTTAATAAATGGTGCTGGGAGAACTGGTTAGCCATGTGTAGAAGACTGAAACCAGACCCACATTTCTCAACACTGACAAAAATTGATTCTCATTGGATAAAAGATTTAAATTTAAGACATGAAATAATAAAAAATCTATCAGAGAGTGTGGGGGAAACACTTGAAGATACTGACCTGGGAAAAGACTTTATGAGGAAGACGCCCCTACCAATTGTAGCAACACCGAAAATAAATAAGTGGGATTTGATCAAGCTAAAAAACATCTGCACAGCTAAGGGTATCCTAACAAAGAAGGCAAACAGACAGCCTTTGGAATGGGAGAAGATTTTTACATGTTATGAATCTGACAAAGGACTTATAACTAGAATCTACAGAGAACTCAAATTAATCAGCAAGAAAAGAGTAAATAATTCCATTTATAAGAGGGCAAGAGACTTGAACAGAAACTTGTCTGAAGAAGACAGACAAATGGCCAATAAACACATGAAAAAATGCTCATGATTCCTAGTCATCAGAAAAATGCAAATCAAAACCACTTTGAGATATCACCTAACTCCATCACAAAGTCCCAAAACTGCAGATTCTGGAGTGGACGTGGAGAGATAAAAAGAACACTTTTGCACTGCTGGTGAGATTACAAACTAATACAACCTTTTTAAGAAAGAAGTATGGAGAATTCTTAAAGAACTAAAAGTCAACCTTCCATTCAATCCTGCAATTCCATTACTAGGTATCTCCCCAGAAGAACAAAAATCATTTTACAACAAAGACATTTTGCACCAGAATGTTTAATGCAGTTCAATTCACAATCACCAAGTCATAGAAGCAACCTAAATTCCCATCATCTCTTGAATGGACCAATGAACTGTGGCATATATATACCATGGAATACTATTCAGCCATAAGAAAAGTTTAAGACTTTACATCTTTTATGTTTACCTGGATATAGCTGAAACACATTCTTCATAATAAAGTATCTCAAGAATGGAAAATAAATTATCCAAAGTACTCAATACTAATATGAAACCAATATGTAAACAATTGCACATCTACGCAAATGATAACAGGCAAATACAATCTAGCAAAGGGGAAAGGGTAGGGAGAGGTTGATGGAGGGAGAAGGGAGGGCAGTTGGCAAGATCTCACCCCATGTATACAATGTGAGGATGTTTAGCATTCCTGCTGGGTGAAGGGTTCAACTACAACTTGAACTTTACCTTGGAAGTGGGAACAATGTAACCTAAAAATTGTACCCTCACATTAACTTAAAATAAAAGAAACTAAATTGTCAGGTTTTGTTGTTGTTGTTGTTGAGACAGAGTATCACTTTTACCCTCCATAGAGTGCCGTAGTGTCACAGCTCACAGCAACCTCCAACTCCTGGGCTTAGGCAATTCTCTTGCCTCAGCCTCTGGAGTAGCTGGGACTACAGGTGCCTGCCTCAATGACTGGCTATTTTTTTTGTAGCAGTTTGGCCAGGGCCAGGTTTGAACCCCCCACGCTCAGTATATGGGGCCAGCACCCTACCCATTTGGCCACAGGCACCGCCTAAATTGTCAGTTTTTTAAGTTATGCGCATTAAGCTCTGTAAACTTTTTAATTTAGTTCTCCATTGTATCTGTTATTATTTTATTTTTTAAACTCATTATTTTCTTTCCCAAAAGTAGCCTCAACTAATTTTCACTTCGTGCATTAATTGGTTTTCTTTTTCTTTTCTTTTCTTTTATTTCTTTTTTTGAGACAGAATCTCATTATTTCACCCTTGGTGGAGCCGTAGCATCACAGCTCACAGCAACCTCAAACTCTTGGGTGTGAGTGATTCTCTTGCCTCAACCTCCCAAATAGCTGGGACTACAGGCACCTGCCACAACACCAGGCTATTTTTTGGTAGCAGTTGTCATTGTTCTTCAGCAGGCCCAGGCCAGGCTCGAACCCGCCAGCCTTGGTGTATGTGGCTGGTGCCCTACTCACTGAGCTATGGGCACCGAGCCCATTAATTGGTTTTCTTCCAATAAAAGATTCAATAAAGATAACATGGAAGTAAAAACAACATAGATTCAGAGTTATGAATTCAATTATTCGTTAATGGATATTTCTTGGGTCCCTGCTGGGGGCCAGTCACTGTTCTAGGTGGTGGGTGCAGGAGTTAATAAAGGCGGCCAACATCCTATTTTTATGAGGTTCACATTCTGGAGGGGGAAAGTGGATAAAAAAATGAGACAAATAAGTAAAATATGTACTAAGTGAGACTGGAGAGAATAAAGCAGAGGGGAGGGTGAGGAGCACGGAGACAGTGGATGCATTTGTAAAAAGTGGTCACAGAAGAGACTTGCTGAGAATATGACGGTCACACAACAGCCGGCATGGTGAGACAGTGAGCTGTGCGGCTATGCAGGGAAAAGGCTTTTCAGGTAGAGGGAACAGCAAATGCAAACTCCTGGGGCAAGAGACTGCTGGGTAGTTTCCAGGGCCAGCAGAGAAGTCAGTTTTCTGAGGAGAGTGAGCAAGTAAGAGAGAAAGAAGATAGCTGAGGGGTTCGGGGAGTCCTGCAGAGCCCCCTAAACTCCATTACAAGGCTTCCGTGTTTACTGTGTGGGGCGGGAAGACCATGGGGGTTTAAGTAGAGGCTTTTCTGACTCACAGGAAAGTGGTAAGCTGTGAAGAGTCTGAGCTTTGACCCTGCCCACCCTACTTGCAAATTACCAAGTCATCCTGCCACTGTGCTTGCTGACCAAGGACAAAGGCCATTCTTACTGTCAGTGAAGTCAGCACTGCAGAACTATCTCCAGCGCTCTGCAAGGATGAGGCCCGAGTCACCTGCCTGTGTGTGTGTGTGTCATGTTACACCCTGCCTGGGTGAGTGTGGATATAGGAAGTTGCCTTTCCTCTTCTCAGAAGGGCGATGACTACCACTCTAGAATGTAAGCAGATATCTCTGGAAAGCATAGAAGAGGCTTCATCTTTGCTCTCCTGGATGTCTCGGGGGGTGGGGGTGGGGTGAGGGGTGGGGTGGGGTTTCTACATCTCTTTTCAGGGATACACATTACCTCTGCCTTCCAAAGCTGTTTGCTACTCAAATGTGTCCTTTGCTCGGAAGGCCCAAACTCTGCAGAAGCACCGGAAATCCATGGAGAATTGTCTCCTAGCAGTCACTCAGCATGACCTGACTTTAGCTTTTCAGCAGGGTTGAGAACAGAACAAGAGGCAGAGGACAGACAGGGTGGGGAGTGAGGACCAGTCAGGAGGCCGTGACAGGAGCCTGCAGCAGGGCTCAGGGCTGCTTTCAGCTTCTCTATCTACTGTTCACCTGAGATTAGCCAAATGACCTAAGATCTTCAACCCTCAGTCTCCTTACCTGTAGGAGATGGATGAGAATAACTGCTCTCCAGGCTGTTATAAGCAATACCCAGAGTAATGACTAGGGAGTGACTCACAAATAGTGCTCCTGCGTCTAAAACTTAGTATTTCTGTCCTTACTCATTCTAAGTAGCAATAACTAACACAACTAATATTTCAGTTTGGCAAATAATCCATGTAAAAAATACTTCAGTTGAAAATTAATAGTTTTCTAGTACCCCAAGTGTTGCATTAAACAAATAATACTCAACTTACCCACAATTATTTCATAAACTGTTACTATAGTTATGAGGCTCAAGATATTTAAATTCTGAAACCTCTACAGAGAGTAAATGGAGCAATTTTCTTTGCAAAAATTAATTTTATTTGAGTCCTTCTTGATCAGGGGATTGTTAAAGGAAGATTCGCAAAAATAAAAGAGATATTGTTTATCACTTGAAAAGAAATGCTTGAACATTTCTTCAGAGATGATTATTCTATTTCTGATGTTTTAAATGCTTGTAAATGATGCTTTGAAGGGTTGTTTATGATGGAGGAGTAGAAATAATTTGTCTATCCTGAGTCTAGAAAGCAACAAATAAAAAGTATAAAGAAAGAAGAAACATCTACATGTTTACAAAATACAAATGCAGGAAACAGGCACACACAACCCCAAATGTGAATAATACTTTTCTGCTGTACGAAGTGAAGTGTGGGCCAGTTTTAAGGTATTTACTCTCAACAGATCCATTTCCATGGACCAGGAACCATGGAAGGTATGGATCTGGACATCCCCCAGTGCCTTCCTGGTGGCCAGTGCACCTGCTGCACTTGTACAGTATAAACTACAAAGTGTGTGGAATGTTGAGGACCAAGGTATGCCTGACTATGCTCAGATGTAAAGAATGACAGAATAGATGAGGATCTTCCATAACAATATTTGATCAGGAAGGCTGACACACCTTGTCTTTCCCTGACAACTATTATTTCTAAAAGCACAGAAGGGAAAATCCTTTGAGGACCAGACAGAAAAGTGCCATGAGGATATAGGATTTTACATGCTGCCCCATTAACACAGACAAAATATAAGAAACAAACACCCGAGTCAAATTCCTGCAAAGAGAAAGGTTTGAGGAACAGGGTCTCATACCAGAAGAGGTAACCGCCAAGCGTCAGCCCTCTCTGCTCCACAAGCAGAAACAGAGCCCAGTGCTCAATGAGGCACTGCCTAGTGCCCTCACCTGCCGCACAGAGCTCTTGGTGCTACCCATCTCCTGGGTTACCTTTGAGAGGGGCCCCCACAAACAGAACATCCAGGAGCCCCTCCAGTTTGCCCCTTGAATTATAGATCGTGGTAACCCCTCCTGCTCTCTCCACCAAGGCTCTGCCAATTAGAGCTTATGGCAAAAATTACCACCACAGGCCAGAGGGTCCTGTAATCTTCCAGAGTCAGCTAAAAAGTACACATCTGTTGACAAAAAATTATTGGCCTATTATTGGGCTTTTGTAACTACTGTACCCCCATGTCTGTAAAATCATCTTAAAACCAAAAATCCAAGTTATGCTGCAGGTCTAAGAAAAAACGTCTAAAATACTGAGTGGGGGCAACTCAGGAATCTTCTGGTGTGAAATAAAACTGGTACCTACAAGAATGGGTGAGACCTGAGCAGCTGGGGTCTTGCAACTTGATGGAAACCTCTCAGGAGTGCCCCTCCACCTCCCGGCACACTGCCCACAGCTCTGCTGTCTCCACTGGCCAGCAGGAGTTCAGATGCAGAGATTTCCCGGCCACCAATGGGCCTGGTTCACCGATGGTTCCTCCCAGTTAACATCTGCTGGGCTAGAACAGAGCGTGCCTGTCATCTAACTTAGGAGACACCTGTCCCTCTCTGAGCCTAGTATAGAGGGAATTCTACTCAATGAGCAGTGCTTCATGGGGGACAGATGGCTGTCCAGGCCACCCAAAAGAAGAGCCTGCTGTGGTTTCACTGACCCATGGGCTATGGCTCAGCCGCAGACTGGCATATAACAGGAGCTGCCCCAGGGGGCAAGACATTTACATAAAAATCAATTTTCCTCCTAATGGATCTGTCAATGTAAAGACTCACTAACAAGGCCACTGAGCTAATAAGAGAAAACAAAACAAATGAACCAACGAGTTAACCGTCTTTGTCAATGAAATGTAGAAACTGAAACATCCACCCCAGAACAAGTAGGTATGTCACCAGTCACCTCCGAGATCCACAAGGAGATGGCCCATAAAAACTCAGACACCGTCCTACACGGGGCCGCAGGCCTGACTGCCGCTGTCCTCAGGAGATGCCAGACAGCATGGAAAAGTTGTAGTCTTTGTCAGACCCTTGATGAGGACACACACAGTGCCCAGGGCAGCTCCCTGGGCCCACAGGCCAGGACGTTTGTAGAGGTGGATCACACTGGGACGTCCATCCCCATCTCCTCTGGATCCTGACTGTGGTTGATACGTTCTCCAGGTTTGTCTAGCCATCCTTCTGTGTTCTATTGATTTGGGCCACCCTGTCCAGCCCCTACAAGACCACAGTTGTTTCCTGGGCAGGTTTACTCAACATACTGCCTGTGATAACTGACAGGGTTTGGGCCAGCTACATGCCAGCAGGCCCATTCATGGGGCATATGGTGGATTCTCTAGGCTCCACATCACTCCCAAGCTGCACAGGCCATAAAACATTTCATCAAGCAATTCACAAACAGGCTTAAGTGGCTGAATTAAGGAGACAAAAATACGCCAACCTGGACTGCATGTCTCAGGGGAGCAGCCTGGAGCCTCTAGGCAGCAGTGCCCAAAGGACTCCCCTAACTTCCCTGTACAGCCAGCGCACTGGCTGCCCCTGCTTCCACTGCACCCCCTTTTCCTATGATCATGGCCCTTTGGCTTCCATGGGAGACTGTGCAGGGGGTTTCTGTCCCCTTCAGCCCATTTTTAAAGACTCAAATAGATAAAAAAATAAAATGGTCTTTACTCAACAAAGATTGCGAGGTTAGGGAAACATTTTAAAATCTTTCAAAAATTCAAACTTTCGTGCTAATCGAATTCTTAAACATCATGTTTTTCCCTAGTTATGTTATAAACAAATATTTTTTGGTGAAAACACTTTGCCCCTCTTCCAATCCGTCCAAGCAAAATGTCTAAATAAAAATTAGAAAACAATTTTAAAGAATATAAAGTTTTGGTTACTAAATGAGAAATACCAATACTTGCAACAGCCGAAATGAAACACAAAAGCTCAATTTTTAGAAAGATACAGAGAGAGGGGAAGAGGTTAATAATCTTTGTTTTGTCTAACTACATGATGCCTGAGAGGTTTTTCCTCCTCCTAAAAAAAAAAAAAAATACAAAAACCAAACATACAAAAAGAAAACAAACAAAACAGCCCCACCAACTCTGAATCTGTGAGTGCTGTGGGTTTAGAACAACTGCAGACCCTTTGGCCACACCAGGGGACACAAACCTGAGATGACAGCCTGGGAACCATCCCACATGCCATCCACTCTCCTAAGGCTGACAAGTTGATGCCAAGGGCAAACAAGACTGTGTGAAAGTCATTGCCTCAGGCATTTCCTCCTGAACCAGAGACTAAATTATTCAGGTGAAACTAAAAAGCTGAGGACAAGAGGCCCCACGATAAAAGGCTGCATTCAAAGCCTTGTTAACCTGACAACCTCTTTAACAGAACTCAGGGTGCCCTGACATTCCACACACCATATGTCCTCCAAGCACCAGGACCACGTGTGCCCTCTGGGATCACACGTCTCACGTGTGTACCTGATTTTCCTGACATTTTCTCTGCAGTCTTACAGGATGGCTTCGTTCACCTCGCTTGCCTCAAGCCAAGTAATGGTTCATGTAAGAACTTTTGTAAAAAGCTCACAGCTCTCTGAGGTAGACCCAGATAGTCCCGCAGACCCCTCCTCCTGGACTAGTAGCTCTTGCGTTGAGACTCAAAGCGCACACTGAGACCCAGACCTCCAGGTGGGCCCAGTGGTCCCACTGGGAGAGTGAGTGCATAGCCCTGGGTGGGCCTAGGTCCCTGCTTGGCTCTAACTAATCACCTGGCCCTGAACAGACCAGCAGGGGTGGGAAACCTACAGCCTCAGGGCCACATGTGGTCTTCTGGATCCCGGAGTGTGTACTTCTGGCCGAATCCAAATTTAACAGCACATATCCTTTAAGAAAGGGATTTGTTCTGTGAAGTTAGAATTGGGTCAAGGGGCTGTACTTGGGGGTCTGTAGGACCACAGCCTTGAAGCTGCAGGTTCCCTATGATTCTTACTAGAATCCTAAAAATTCAAGTGTAGGATGGAAGAGGCTAGGTTCATAATCCTCCCTCTGATTTCTCAGGCCCGACACAGGCTTTATACCACTTCCCTGCCCACCATGGGCGGGGACACAGCCAGTACACCCCTCTCTGCAGGAGCTGTAGTCACGGATTCAGGTTCCCACTGGGTGAGTCCTCACATGCACCTGATTCTCTAGCCCAAGAGGCCACAGCTGGACACCTGCAGCAGAGGCTTCCTCAGGCACTTTGGCCAAAACCTCCTGCAGGAGGGGTGACCTGAAGGTCCCTTCCACCATTCTGAGGCAGAACTCAGGGTTTTCTTCTCCTTGTCCTGCCCCACCCTCAGCCCCTAGGTTGCATAAAGCCACAGAACCTCTTGTTGGGGAATGCCCCTGTAGTGAGATGACCCCTGACCCCCACATCGGGGCTAGACTGCCAGACTAGCCATGGGCCTTTTTCAGAGGGAGAAGTAGAACATGGGGAGCATCAGGCCTTCATGGTTTAGCTTCTTGCTTATGCTCCATACAACTGCTACACATAGTTAAAACCTGACTATGCTTTTTTTTTTGGTTGACTGCATTAGTCTAGTAACTGGCCATTCCAAATTTGACAGCTTAGTTCTCAGCTGGGCTGAGTTCCAGCAGTTCATTCTCACCACTGCCATTTGCCATGGTTCTGCAGGCCCTGGCCAGAGCAGTGAGGCAAGAAAAAGAAGCAAGAGGCATGGAGTACAGATTGGGAAGAAAGAAATGGGACTGTCTCAACTTACAGATGACATAATTGCCTGCAGAGAAAATTCCAAGGAATCTACAAAAGATTCAGTTGCAAAATGCAAAGTTAACAAGTGAAAATCAGCCATCTCTTTGTATGTTAGCGTAGAAAATTATAAACCAAAATGAAAAGGTTAAAAGCATTAAAACATTTACAATTACTAAAAAATTAAAAAAAAAAATAAAATTGTATTTTTAACAAAACCTGCCCAGATTCTTTTTGGTGAAAACTGTAAAAAGCTAATGAAACAAGTCAAAGAAAGTCTAAATAAACAGATGTGGTGTGGTCATCTTCATAATAAGATGTCAATTCTCCGCAAATTAATCTACAGGTCTAATGTAACTCCTGTTCTAGAATCCTCTCAAGGATTCTTCGTAGATACAGAAAAGCTGATTATAAAATTTATATGGAGAAACAAATGAAATAGATCAAATATTTTCAAAGCAGAATGAAGTTGGAAAAAAAAATCACACTACCGGATTTTCTTATTTTGGTAAAATAAGTATAACAAAATTTTCCATTCTTACCATTGTTGTAAGTATACAATTCACTAGCATCAATTAGATTCACAAAGTTATACAACTATCACCAATACCTACATTTATTTCAAAACATTTTCATCATCCTAAATAGAAACTCTATACCCGGTAAGTGATCAATCTCTATTTCTGCTTGTCACAGCCCCTGGTAGTCTCTCATTTACTTTATCTGCAAATTGACCTATTCTAGGTATCTTATATAAGTGAAATAATGCATTTCTCCTTTTGCATCTGGTTTTTCTTACTTTTCTTAGTATATTTTTAAAGTTCATCC
>CAUYRH010107816.1:0-30785 GCA_963574655.1 Perodicticus potto | reverse complement strand
AAGTTGTCACCCTGGGTAGAGTGCTGTGGCATCACAGATCACAGCAACCCTAATTCCTGGGCTCAAGTGAGTCTCCTGTCTCCGCCTCCCAAGTAGCTGGGACTATAGGCGCCTGCCACAACGCCCGGCCATTTTTTGCTTGCAGCCATCATTGTTGTTTGGCGGGCCCTGGCTGGATTCGAACATGCCAGCTCAGGTGTACACAGCTGGCGCCTTAGCTCGTTGAACCACAGGCGCTGAGCCGGTACTTTCTTTACAGTTCACGGAGCAGTGAAGAGTGGCTCTTACAAATCTCACCCCCAAGGTAGATGAGCTGTAATCATTCCTCAGTAAATATCTGAGGGCCTGCTCCAGGCCAGATCCTACTCTAGAGCTCGGGATACGTTCATGGGTAAAAACAGCAAGAGGCTTCTCAGCCCCATCCCATGCAGAGGGCCGGCAAGGGTGGGGATTTCGCGCCGAACCTGACAGCGGGGCACTGCTCGCTAGCTGGGAATAGCAGTGACTTTTCCCTAAAAGAAGTCTGTTCCCCATCTTAACTACTTGTAGGAACACTAGAGTTTTATCTAACATACTTAGTTTCCTTCTAGGTTATTCTGAAACAGTTCTTCAGGACAAAATAGGACAAACGAAGTACAATAATATTTGCTGTAGCATAACTGACCACTGATGGATGTAAATGTCAGGAGAGTAACCGGATGTATTCCTAGATCTCCAAATAATCAATCACCAATATGGATAACAGTCATTTTATAACTTTTAAAAACATACATACAGAGGGTGCCAAAAACATGTGTACATATTTTAAGAAAGCTGTGTTAAATTTGCAATGCCCAAGTCACGTTTGACTTCTGCAATTACAAGCGGTGCTCAAATATGACTGTTCATCTTTTGTTATCAGTATATATTTCAATTTTAATATAGTTTTTTCTTTCTTGAAATGTGTATACATTTTTTTGGCACCCTCTGTATTTCGGCTGGAAAGCCTGTTGTGAGGTGTTAGTGTGTTGATGGATTGATTTTTCTAATTCCAAGGGAGAGGAGGTTACCCAGAGGCAGAGGTGCGGGGTCTAGATGAGAGCATAAGCAAGCTTTAACGCCACTTTTTATCACCAGGTGAGGAAGGAGGGGCATGAAGGGCAAAGCTTCTCCATGGTCTAGGAGGGTACCAGGTGTGTTGACGGCAGCCAGGGCACGGAGGAGGGGTATGGATGTTCTCTGGGGCCCACTGGTCCCTGGAGAGCAGGTACTTCCCTGGAGCCAGGAGGAATGGTACTTCTGTCAGTGGGTACCTAGAAGTCAACCTGGGGATGGGGAAAGGTTCTTAGAAGGCCAGGGGAGCTCTGGTGACCAGGCGAGCTGGCCTTGGGTGGCCTTATCTTGTGGAGACTGACTGTGGGGCTTCCTAGATCAAAATAACTTTCCAGTTCCTGTGAACCCACAGCCTGATGTAACCACGCTATGGTGGTTTCCAGCTTGGTGCTGGTGAAGTCCAGCTGCTGCAGCCATCAGGTTTCACGTCCAGCTTCATATCTGAGGCTGGGTGGCCATATCACCTGTCTTCCTAATAGGATGTCTGTGAGTGAAAGAGGTTGGGGGAGAATGTTAGGCTTTAAGACAAACAGGTGTGATCCAAGACTGTCCTAGGGAAACCTGGACCTATGGCCAGCCTAGCTAAGACTGGAAGTATTAATCATTTAATGGGATGATCTGACCAAAAATGGCTCAGGACAGTGTGGCCTTTGTGTGGAAGGGCCCCAGGCCCCCAGAAAGAGAGGGCTTGTCCCAGGTGCCCTTCCATGCCTGTCTACAGCATCAAGTTCTCTTATGTAGAAATCGAGAAGAGGCATTTTCTTTATGTCCTGACTATAAATATAAAGCAAGACTTATTTTTACCCCTAAATTATTCTACCCTATATTTGAGCCTTTACAAAATCGTCTGAAAGCTGTCCTCCTAAATAATTTGAGTGATGAAGTTCTCTTGTAAATCCATTAGCCTAAAAGGAATTCAGTGACCTCAGTCAGTTTTAATTGTGGGTGCTGCTAGAGGTTAAATTCAGTTTTAAAGTATTTTAAATAAAAATACATTGACTTTTTTTAAAAGGAGTCAGAGAAATTTAGCTCACATTTAGTGCTGACTTGTACTGCAAGTCTTAGATACAATAAACCTTAAAATGTCCTGGAAAACTGGGTTAGACATTGTTCTCTGAAGAAGTAATGTCAAAGAAGCATCTGGGGATTGAATGAATTGCTTCATGAAATATGAATAAAATTATTTTTAAGTGAATATTTAGATTGATGTGTGACTTTTAAATGTTAGTGTAGGCTGGGCATGGCAGCCTATACAGCACTTTGGGAGGCTGAAGCAGGAGGATTGCTTGAACCCCGGGAGTTTTTGAGACCAGCCTGAGCAACACAGCGAGACCCATCGCTACAAAAACTAAGAAAAATTAGCTGGGCGTGCTGGAATGTGCCCATAGTCCCAACTACTCAGAGGCTGAGGCAGGAGGATCCCTTGAACCCAGGAGTTTGAGGTTGCAGTGAGCTATGATCACGCCACTTCACTTAGGCAAGGCAACAGAGCCAGACCTTGTCTAAAAAATTTATATAAATTGAATGATGAAATGTTGTCAGTTGACATTTAATCTATATCTATCCAAGCTCAAATATACAAGTTGGTCAAAACAGTCTTTTTTGGAATATTTTCTCTGTTCATCTGTTCATTTATTTCAGCATTCATGGTGTTGCAGACACTTGCGGTATGTAGGGAGTGATAGTGATAAGATGATGGAATAACAGTTGGGACAAAGACGTTCATCTTTGAAAAATGGGAAACTAGGCGGGGATGAAAACCCCTGCAAGAAATGACTGGAATTTGACTCGTGGTTCCAGATGGCAGCTGAGGTAGATGGGTTTGTGTCCAGGCTCCTCAAAGTTCCCTAATAGCCAAGAGATCACAAAAAGGCAGAGAGCAGGTGGGATCTGGCCTATGATCTTACCGGGGAGGGGGCCACAGTCTGGAGCCCATCACGCACGGTCTCGTGTTGGGGGAGGTGGAGACGCCCTGCCCTGAGCTGTGCCCCTTATCAGGTGAGGCAGGGATGGGGGATGAGGAGCAGGTAGATGATCATTCCTCACTGCTGTGTGGAGTATACCCTAACTGGGGCGGGAAGTCCATGGCACTCTGGGGGAGTTAGGAGAATGTTCACTTGCGTGTTTTATAAAGCTTAAATTGATTACGATGCACAAAAATAAAGAATTGATTCATACTAGAGATAGAGCAAGGCCAAGTCAAGCCCTCTCAAGAGCCCCCCAAAAGCAAAACCCCGAAAACTAGGGCTTCAGGTGAATGACAGTACCCCAAGAATTAAGCCCTCCTCATTCTGGCATCTGAGGGTGGTTTGCAGGTTGACAACTAGCTGCCTACCTCCGCCTAAAGCCAATCCCTGGGGGCAGAAGCCATCCAGTATTCCCTTTCAGAATTCCTGCTCAGGGTGAGACCCAGCCAGAAATAGACGTTTTTATGCAACAGTACAAAAGAATGAGGATCATAAGGCATGTGATGAGGGGTAGCAAAGTATAAAAGTCAGTGGCTGGGTCAGGTGTGATGGCTCCACCTGTAATCCTAGCGCTTGGGGAGGCTGAGGCAGGAGGATCCCTGGAGCTCAGAAGTTCAAGACCAGCCTAAGCAAGAGGGAGACACCATCTCTACTAAAAACAGAAAAAAAACTAGCCAGGCATTGTGGTTCAAACTCCTTGAACCCGGGAGTTTGTGGTTGCTGTGAGGTAGCAGTCCAGAAATCAAAGAACTATAGGTAAACGTCTAGGCAAAATGCTCAGAATTTGGGGAACATGTTAAATCCACAAACAAGGATAGGATCTGTTATATAAAAGGCATAATTAGAGCACAGCTTTTGGAAATCACGATTGTGATTGTAACTTAAAATTTCAATAGAAATACTAGAAAATAAAATTGAAAAACTCTCAGAACCACAGAGAAGGGAGGAAAATGAGAGAAAAGATAGATTGACCCAGGAGGTTCCTCACCTAACTAGTTAACACTGGTTCCAGGAGGAGGACAGAAAACATACGTGATTTAATGCATGATAAGAGTTTCCTAGAAATTAACATTCTAAGTCTATAGAGTAAAAGAGGTCAAGTTGAGCATAGCATTTCATCATGTTCAAAATGCCTTCAGTAAAGTAGAGAGCTTCGAAGTCCCCCGCAAAGGAATGAGTATCAGACTAATATCAGAATTTTCATTGACAACACTGGACACTAGTATAAATTAGAGCAGTACCGCAAGGTTCTGAAGAGTGTGTTTTTCAGCTTAAGAGTTCCATACTCAGATTATTAATCTAGAGTGAGAGTAGCATAAAGACATTTTTATATACACAGGAACTCAGTTCACCTAGTGCACTATTAGACAATATTTAAGAAAATTCAAATGAAACATGGGATCCTAAGTCAAAGCAGATCACCCCAGAATAGCAGTGAAGGAGAGTCGTAGTATGACCTCGTACAGCAGACCTGGAGAAGCAATGGGCCTGCGTTGTAGCCGGAGGCTGTAAGGCTTTGAGAAGGGGTCTGAGCAAAGATGAGGTCCTGATTTAATATAAGGCGTGACTGGGAGCTTAGAGAAGATTGGGGCTCAGATAAAGGCAAACTCCGCAAGAAAAAAGATAGGCAATGAGAATGCCAAGAGAAGCAAAATTTTACAAAATATTCTCTACATGTTTGGCCATCTCTTTGTAAAAGTTTGTAATGAATATTTTGGAAATAAAGGTACACTTAGCTACCATCTCCCATTTTCCCCATGTATGGCAACTTTGGGGGCAGCTTTGGGGATAGGCTGTACAATAATCCAGAACTAGAAGTAAATCTAGCTGGGCGGGTTTCTCATGTCTGTAATCCTAGCACTCTGAGAGCCCAAGGCGGGTGGATAGCATGAGCTCACAGGTTTGAGACCAGCCTGAGCAAGAGCGAGACCCCTGTGGCGTTGTGGCAGGTGCCTGTAGTCCCAACTACTTGGGAGGCTGAGGCAAGAGAATCACTTGAGCCTTAGAGTTTGAGGTTGCTGTGACGCCGCGGCACTGTACTGAGGGCAAAAGTGATACTCTGTCTCGCCAAAATAAATAAATAAATCTAAAGTAAAAGACGAGGTTTGTCTACAGAGTGGGGCTTGGAATGAGTGTGAAATTTGTTGCTTTCCACCAAAAGTTCTTTATTTATGATTTGTCACTTGCATTTATTACTTTAAATATTGAGTTTGAAAATAGATTAAATGTAGAAGTGACAAAGTTGCTATAGTAATGCCACCTTCTAATTTTTTAGGTCTTAACTTGGGCAACCTAAGAAGGCTGTGTTTTAAGCAATAATGGTGTTCTTGTTCTAATGAAGCAATATTTCATGTTTTCTGGGACAAAGTTGTACAACGAGGAGCAGAATCTTTAATCCTTGAGGAAGTGAATTATTGCCAAAGACAATGAAGCAAAGTGTCTCAGTGTTTAGAACTGTTGATTACAGTAGTTACACAAAAGCATACCAGTTCTCCTTAGGGGGAACACGAATATATGAAACCCAAGTGTAGCTTACTTAAAGAATTCTGGGATAATCTAGGAGTTGATAACATGATAATGGGTCCTAAATCTTTGCACCCAGAATTCTGATCAGACTGTGAAGGCCTGAACTTTTGTCACATCCTTAGTTATTGTCATAACCCTGTAGCTAGATGTTTATGTTGCACTGTTTCCACGTTTATCTCTTACTTAAAGACGATAGTGTGGTTTTATAAGTTTTTAGTTTTGTCTCTTAAACATGGATTTCTGAAATATTATAATCCCCAGGCAGTTTGGATTTCAGTCCAGCTGTAAAACTCAGTGGAGGTTACTGTCCACTGGCTCTGTGGAAAGCAATTGGAAAGTAATTTTTCCTGTTCCTTTTGGTGGATCCTTAGTTCAGATTCTTGCCCGTGGCTTATGTAGTTTTTCCTCTTTTGACCTGAATAGACTTCTTAGACCCTGCTCGGTTAATTTCTACCTATAAAGGTTATAACTCATATCCCTTGGTCTCTGATCTGAAGAATTGTCATTGTAGTTCCAACTCTTTGCTGGGTGATTGGTCATCAGAGCCACAGCTGCCTTGCTCCTAGTATTGCTGTGGGCATCCTGGTGGGGCCCAGAGACTACCTGGTTCTCCTACTGAACCATCTGGATGGCCTGGGGCCAGCTCTTGGCATCAAAGGGCATTGGAGGGAAAGGGAAGAGAGCTAGAATCTAAGCAGAAACTAGATTTTGACAGGAGCTGAGGGTTCCCCTAGGTGCGGGGGTCCCCCCTGGGCCTGCCTACCCTGCTAACTTAGGAGCTGGCCATGTGCTGAACTGCTCAGACCAGCACCCAGGCCTTAAACGACCTAGCTTAGGAAGTAGATGGGTTGCTCCCGCTGTCTCTGTTTGGACAGCTCTATTTTGGGTATTTTCTTGTTCTTGCCAGACAGAGCCTCAGCTAATAGGCTGTGACCTCCTGCCTTCAAGGCTGGTTTTAAGCAGAATTAAAGCCTTTGCTTATTTCCTGACCCAGACAGAGCAGCTTTACCTTGAGGATGAAGGCACTCTGCCAAAGGTTCAGTGTGATTTGGGTCACGGTGTTCTCTCTTCAAGGTGCTGCTTTGCCTTATTTTTCTATGATTTGGCTGACTTAGCAGGTCGCCCGGAGCGGGGTGTAGGCGGCGCCGCGGCGCCCTCTGCTGGCGGTGTCTTCCCTTCCTCCTGCGCCGGCGGGCGGGGTTGGCCAGGGCGGGGAGCCCCGGTGTCTGGGCCACTTGCGGTGCCGGCAGAGCCCGCGGGGAGGCAGTGTGACAGCTAACGCGCCTCTCTCTGTGTAGGGGTCTTTTTTTTTTTTTTAATTTTGCCGTTCCCTCCAAATCGGCCTGCTGCATCCATCCTTCTGTGTGTCTGCTTTCTTCCCCGGTAGCTGCCACGACCAGCTCACCTCTGCTACGAGAGCTTGGTATGGGCGTGTGTGAAATTTTGTCACCGCAGCCCCTACAACCGGCTAACAAATTCAAATGCCTACCCTTGTTTCACACATTGTAGCCACTGAGGGGACAAGTGGAGGACGGTGGTGGGCTGGAGAAAGGGGGCTGGGGGACAGACCTCGGAACTGTCCTTGGAGATGAACAGCCTCCACGTCATTTTAAACCACAGCACATCCTGCAGCGGCCGTCCAGGTGATCTCAGTGGCAGGTGCGCTGGCAGAGCTGGGCTGGGCTTGCTGCGTGGCCTCGTCCCAGTGGCCGGTCTCCTGTGACTCAGTTTCTCACAGCCTCGCATGCGCTGTGCCCCTCGCCCGGCCACCTCCGACTCTGCTGCCATGTCTTCATGACAGACACCCTCCCAGGCAGCTGTGGCACCCACAGCCTCTCTTTGCCTCTACCTCCCGGTGTTTTAATGACTTATTCATGGATCGGGCTCTCCCAAGCTGGAGTTTCAGGGGTAGGGCAATTCCTTATTCATCCCAAGAGGCTCTCGATGAGCGTGTGTTGAATGAATGAGGGAGTGAAGTGGGTAAACAGGAAATAACCAGCTCCAGGCCTGTCTTTGGTGACTCAGGAGCCTCTTTGGGTGAGGGTGGGAAGAGGAAGTGGTTAGAGAAGACACAGTAACAACAGGGGGAGGCCTGAGCTGCTTTTTATAGCCCCGGCTTTAGAGGTGGTTACCTTTACAGGAAATCTCTTCCCTAACCTTTGCCCCACCATAATGCTTTGGGTCTTATTCCCTCAACTTGTCTATGTTTAAATCTTTAATCCGTCAGCATACAGAACAGTTTCGTCTCAGTGTTTCATTCGTGTAAGTTTTGCCCTTTGAACTAAGTTGTAAACTCCCTAAAATCGGAGGGTTTATTGCTTAGGAAGCCATTTTAAAGGAATGGACACAACATTGCCTGGAGATCATTTTTATTCTGGCTGCCACCTAGCAGAGGGTCAGAGTTCATTAACCCCCCTCAGGGGCTTCCCAGTGCTAATGTCCTGGGATTGTGTGCCTCTGGCCCAGCCTTGCTTATCCCTCCGGGACCCTGCCATGCTTCCACTCCCAGCATCTGCCAAGTGCAGTAATTGAGCCCGTTGGCCTCTCGGGTACTTGTGGGATTGTGCAGCAGACCTAGAGAGGCCCCACCCAGCCTTGCCTCTGCCTTATACTGAAAAGTTTCAGGCACCAGGGGTGCTGCCCTGGTTCTTCTAAGTCCTTCCTGTATGTTGGTGTGACTCTTTCATTTCTTCAAACATAGGATGGATTTGGAGGTGGAAGCTGGCTGTGACTGTCTAGGAGTCTGGGAGGAGGGATGATGCTGGGGCCATGATTTTCCCCCTCAAGCCACCCCTCATCCTCTCAGTCCTTCTCCACGAGCAGTCTTGCACCCCTCTCTGTTTTGTATTGGCTTTAAAAATACATAGAATTCGGGCGGCACCTGTGGCTCAAAGCAGTAGGGCACTGACCCCATATACCGGAGGTGGTGAGTTCAAACCTGGCCCCAGCCAAAAAAAAAAGCAAAAAAAAAAAAAAAAATTAAAAAAACATAGAATCCTTTATTAGGATGAATTCTTTATTGGGATCCAGCAGAGAAAGAAAATGGTTAAGGAGTGTTTGGTTTATGCAGGGTGGCCATAAAGTTCATGTGCACACTATTTTAAATTGCACCCGAACTTTATGACCACCTAGTATCTTTGTTTTGCTTTTGCATCTGAGATATATGGGTTTCTTAAAGGCCAGGAGTGGCTTGTTTCTGTTGTGGGAGTTTGTTTTTTCGTGCACGTCCTGTTCCCAGCCTTTTTTCCCAGCTCCAGTCCCATTTGCAAAACTTTAGCTCTTGGTTTCTCTCCGTCCAGGCAGGTGTATGTTGTTTCTTGTCTTAGTTGTTCCATTAGTCAGCCAGACCCCAAAGATGGTAAAACTGGTGGTGACAGAAGTATTAGGAAGAGGAACCCAGCAACAAGCGCCCCTCTGGCTGTAAGATAGTAAAACTGTAAGGATTGTGGGTTTTGATTGGGGCCCCCTCTTAAGAACACAGCAGTAGGAGGGAAGCAGGAATCTTAGCACGCCTAGTGCTTAACTGGACCTACAGTAGTTGGCCCTGAATCCTCTGTGAGCTACGGATTGGATGAGAGTGGAGGAGCTTGTCTGAGATGACAGGAGTGCCAGGAAGGTCAGAATTGACTCAGAAAGACAAACATCAAGTTGTATGCCTCAAATATTTGTACTATTTGTCAGTTAATACCCTCATAAAGCTAGGGAAAAAATTCTCTTGGAAAGAGGCCAAGGCTGCAAAAAAGTATAATTCAGTTGAGTTATATGGTAGGCAAAAGTTAGGTTCTAAATTGGAATAGAAACTGAAGATATATCATCAAAATTACTCTTGAAAAATATCTGAGTATTTTTCACAGGGTTACAAATTGACATGTTATCGCTTATTAAACAGCGTGACCATTTTTCCCTCCAGTGGTGGGAGTGTTTGTTTTGTTGGTTGGGTTCCACAGGATGCCCTTGGCTTAGTTAGGAGTCATGTTCTATGAAAAGCATCTTTTAAACCCCAGAATCTGGTTTGGCGCCCAGAGCTCAATGGTTAGGGCACTGGCCACATGCACTGGGGCTGGCAGGTTTGAACCTGGCCCGGGCCTGCTAAACAACAATGACAACTACAACAACAACAACAAAATAGCTGGGCATTGTGGCAGGCGCCTGTAGTCCCAGCTACTTGGGGGGCTGGGGCAAGAGAATTGCTTAAGCCCAAGAGTTTGAAGTTGGTGTGAGCTGTGACATGAAGGCACTCTACCGAGGGTGACATAGTGAGACTCTGTCTCAAAAAAAAAATAATAAAGTAAATAATAACCCCCAGAATCATAGCTGGTGAGGGTGCTGACACGAAGAGACAGGCATTTTTTTCCTGCCTCAGTGTCACCTCTTGAGCTTCACTCGTGTGGTTGTATTTGTGTTTTTTGCCCTGGGTATGGCATAGCGCTCCACCTTCGTTCAGCTGTAGAACTGGTGGAACTGTAGAACATGAAGAATAATCCCACTATCTTTTGGTTCTAATTTAAAGGCTTAATGTATGTTAAATTCATATCTCCATGTTCTCTCTCTTTCATCAACAGGTTACTGGTGGGGGCCCCTCGGGCAGAAGCCCTTCCACTGCAGAAAGCCAACCGGACAGGAGGCCTGTACAGCTGTGACATCACCTCCCGCGGGCCGTGCACACGGGTTGACTTTGATAACGATGGTGTGTACTTGTGCCTGTGCTCAGGGCGCACTTGGCCAGCTCGCCCATACCCCACACTCCCTTTCCGTGAGGAAGGAAAAGGGGTACCAGCATTTATTCCTGCAGAGAGGACCGCTTTTAATTGCATCAGCCTTGACTGTTTTTTATTTGTCCTGAAAATACACTTTGTTAATCACACAAGGATGCAACATTTTTGCTGCTCCTCCTAATTCTGGTTTCGAAACTATAAAAAATTTGGTGTATCGATACTGCCACCTAGTGATGCATTGAGGTTCTACAGGAGGCTGCTGAAAAAGCGAATCCATAGCAGTGAAGAAAATTGAATGTGCGTTATCTTGTGCTCGGCAGCCGAAAGACTATTTTATAATAAATATCAGCCCCCATATAAATAAATAAATAAATCAGCCCCCCTGTGAAATGAGAGCTGACCAACGTGAATAAGATTTGCCCCACTGTCTCAGATAGAGACTTGTGTTGTGAGGATTTGGAGTAGCCAGAAGTTGCCATAACGTAGGCACATTAATACCGGGTTCACCCGCTTCCCTGTAAGTTGGGCAGAGCAATTTAGTGTACTGAGAAGCCCCACCAAGCCTGGGGCTTGCTCTTGCTCTTGATATGCTTGCTCTAAGTAGATTGGCAGATTTATGTTTTTTTTCTTCTCTTGCTTCATCTTTTATAGAAAACATTTGTTGTATTTTACTGATTCAAAAATAATACATAGTACAGTAGAAAACTTGTAAAATGCATAGACCTTTAAAGAAACAAGCCAAAACACATTGGTAATCTCAGTATCTAGACATACTTTTTTTTTTTTTTTTTTTTTAAAGGCTAGTCAGTTGGTATTTTTCATTCTGTCTAAAATTGTTTAGTTTTTATATTTTTGTAATGATTCAAGGCTGAAATCAGGCCTTCCTTGCTTCTAATTGAGGAAGGCAAAAATTTGGATATAGAGTCATTCAGGGGTTTAAAATTCATACAGAAATGAGCACATGGTGGTATTTGTGGTTTCTCTCTTTTAAACTAAACATAACTTTGCCTTTCTGGTATTGATGAAAACATATTTTGTCAGCCATGAGGTTCTAAAGTAGATCTGAGGCCTTATCTCCCTACCTCCAGGAAAGAACAGAACAGTTTATGCTGTTATGTAAAGAACTTGGGAATATATAGAGAAATACATACTTTTTATTAGTTTTTTGGTAGTTGGGGGCTACCCCTTAGTCTTAGGATTTTCAGTTATTTGAGGGTAAGTTTATTCATTTTCTGTGGATATTCTGTTTTTTTCTTCATCTACCATTTGACTCATCAGTATTTCTTGACAGAACTTTAATCCCTGCTCATCTTCTCATACAGAAATTGGTTTATAGCCAGCCATAGTAGTTCATGACTATGATCCTTGCACTCTGGGAGACCAAGGTGGGAAGATTGCTTGAGGTCAAGAGTTCAAGACTAGCCTGAGGAAAGGGAGACTCTGTCTCTACTAAAAATGGAAAAGCTATCCATACATGGGGGCACATGCCACCATGCCTATAGTCCCAGCTACTCCCAGCTATTCAGGAGGCTAAGGCAGGAGGATTGCTTGAGCCCAGGAGTTAGAGGTTGCTGTGAGTGAGGCAGAGGCCACCACACTCTAGCCTGGGTGACAGAGCAAGACAGTCTCAAAAAAAAAAAGAGAAAGAAAGAAAAGAAAAAAACTGAGTCAGGAGCAGTGGCTCACACCTATAATCCTAGCATTCTGGGAGGCTGAGGTGGGAAGATTGCTTGAATTCAGGAGTTCAAGACCAGGCAAAGCAAGAATGAGATCCTCTCTCTTAGTCTTAGAATTTTCAAATACCTTTCTGTTCTCAGGATGTTGGGTGTCATGAGAGGGCAAAGGGGATTGTTGGAGAAAAAAGGCCATGGTGTAGACCTGTGTATTTTAAAATTTTATGAAAGATTTTCACCACAAACCACTTCTCTATTTTCTTAAGATGAGAAATAATTTTATCCTAGATTAAATAACTGAATTTACTAAGCAACTAGGTTCATTCAAGGCAGTTTGGAAACAGTTTCTTGTGGTTTTAGGCATCTGTGGTTCATAGCTTGTGCAGTCACCTGAAGTGCTAACTGTGCTGTTTCCACAGCTGACCCTACGTCAGAGAGCAAGGAAGACCAGTGGATGGGGGTGACTGTCCAGAGCCAGGGTCCAGGGGGCAAAGTTGTGGTAAGTGTAGAGAAAAATATTTATTCCACATGTTGGAGTGCCAGTGATGGGCCAGTGCCAGGCATACAGGGTGGAGGACACAGAGTCCCTGCCTGCAGGGAGTAGATGTTATAGCTAACTTACTGCTTTAATGCAGGAATGGGGTGGCACCTATAGCTCAGTGGGTAGGGTACTGGCCTCATACCCCCAGGCTAGCGGGTTCAAACCCAGCCCAGGCCAGCTAAAATCAACGATGACGACTACAACAACAACAAAAATAAATACATTTGAAAAAAAAATGCAGGAATGGATGTCAGGAAGAAACCAAAGCATTGTTTTTCTATAATGCTCTGAAGCAGTTATACAACCTGCTTTTCTTTAGAACTTTCAGATTAAAAAAAAAAAACTGTATACCTTAATTGAGCAACTAATATATACAGTTATATATTAACTGTATATCTTAATTGGGTTCTTAGTTTTGTCCTAAGAACT
The DNA here is from genome assembly GCA_963574655.1 of Perodicticus potto. Classification (NCBI taxonomy): domain Eukaryota; kingdom Metazoa; phylum Chordata; class Mammalia; order Primates; family Lorisidae; genus Perodicticus; species Perodicticus potto. The sequence goes on along the minus strand of CAUYRH010107816.1, from coordinate 17,842 downwards.
TTCAGATTAAAAAAAAAACAAACTGTATACTTTAATTGAGCATCTCTAAAACTTGATGGTCTTAAAGTAAAACAAAAGTACACAGAGTTTTTGTCCTAAGAACTTTGTAGATAAATTATAAAAAATAAGAGAATGCTCTTAGAAAGCAATACGGGGTAACTTTAAACCCTCTTGTTCTTCTGAGCTTCTTTAATTAGAAGTGGTAGGAAAGAAAAGACAGTTTGCTGGGTGGATCGTACTGGATGGCTTTGAAGCACCTTCCAGTTGGAATATGATCTTTTTTGTCTGTTTTTCAACAGGTTGCTGTAACAATTTATACCAAATTTTGAGAAAAATGAAACTTTTAGTGAAGATTGAGTTTTGATATTTAAGGCCTACATTATGGGAAATTGACTTGGATATCATTAATATATTTTCAGTCTTTATTATGTGCTGCGTAGCTATGAATACCCTGTAGAAATTACAGATATTATTTCATCTTTCCTGGCAATGTAATTCTCTCTGCCTTTTAAAAATAGGCTTATTAAGGGAAATGATCCCAGAGCTCAGAGTGTAAATTAGGACTGATTACAAGGAAATAGTGTGGGGTGAAAGGAAAATGTCTTTGTTTTGGCTGTGTTTGCTTGATCCCTTTGAAAATGTCCGTGATTTCTCTCCTCCAGAACATAATTACTCATTTCCACACTGATATGAAGGTTTATACAGCCACTAAATACCGATTGAATTGAGGAAATTAAGTAAAAAGGTGTTTTCCTTTGTTTATGTGACAGGTAAATTTACAGATAAATTGCCTGTTCATGCAGATTGGCATTCAATATTTGAATTGGAGCATTATTCTCTGAGAATAAGACCAAAGTCCTAGTTTCTGTATATTTGATAACAGTCTCCTTTAGTGTCACTTTGGGGAAGATTTGCCGGTTTGGGATCCAATCCCAGATTAAGGACATGTTTAATCATCCATTCAGAATTAACCTCTTGATTGAAAATTACAAGGTTTATGGACATGAGTGGGCTCCTTTATTCCATTTGTTTGCAGACATGTGCTCATCGATATGAAAAAAGGCAACATGTTAACACAAAGCAGGAATCCCGAGACATCTTTGGGAGGTGTTACGTCCTGAGCCAGAATCTCAGGATAGAAGATGATATGGATGGGGGAGACTGGAGCTTTTGTGATGGCCGATTGAGAGGCCATGAAAAGTTTGGCTCTTGCCAGCAAGGTGTAGCAGCTACTTTTACTAAAGACTTTCATTACATTGTGTTTGGAGCTCCGGGTACTTATAACTGGAAAGGTATGACGTTTGTATTTATAGAAGTAGAGATTGGAATTTCCATGTCATTTCTGTAATATGCACCATGATTTAGTACATTTTAAGTTAAAACAAAATGTGTTATAAGGGTTTGCATATTATAAAAGTACAGTAGTATATTCTTTGAATGATGTGATATTGTGAAAACAATGGTGGAAATGTATGTGGTAGTGTTGAGGTTTTTTAAATCCTCTATCAGTACAGTAATTTAAGTAGTTAATTTTTTTTCTGTAGGAATATAACAATTAACATGAGTTGTTTTGCTGTTTCATGTTTGACTCATGAGGCTAGAAGTTTTAATTAAGTTAGTGATCTGAAAGCTGAGTAGGATTAAGTGGTGGGGTATGTATATAACAATATGTCAACATGGACATTTTTACATTATACGTTATTTCCAAAGGCCGAGTTTTGCTAATAATGCAGTTGAGTTAAAGGAGCAGATGACAACTTGGGGAGTTTTGAGGTGATAATTTCAGATAACTTATGAATAACAATTGTTTATTATTATATGGGTAAAAGGAGATATTGGGAGGGAGGGACAGAGAAAAACAGCCCACATTTCTTGACTGACTAAACCTGGTCGGTTCCTATGATACGATTTCCCTTCTCTGAAAAAGTTAAACATGTATAGAAATCAGAAAAAACAATTAGCTTGACTCTAATCCATGAAGAGAAACACATCTGGTTTGGAAATAAGATTTTGTTTCAGAAATTTATTAAAAGCATAATAACTTTTTCACGTACAGGAAAACCTTAGGAAAATGTTCTCATTTTTTTTCCAAAAATGTGCAAGTTTTAATTCCTGTTACAAATGATTCTTGAGAATACTGTTCTCTGCACGTCAGCCACGGAGAAATACCCCATTTCCTCCTTTCACCCACAAAAGAGTGTTTCACGTAATAATATTTGTCAGGTTATTTTGACCTAATTGAAATGACATGTTTAATTTATGATGGTTTTATTTTAGCAATAATAGATGCCCTACATAGTAAAACAACAAGAACACATGATGATCATAGGTATATTTTAATTCATGGACAATACATCTACTTTATAAGCCCTCAGTGAAAGTATTCCCTTTTTAAAAACTCATATGGGGATTTGGGCTAACTATATGAAATCTTCTCTTTTAAATTCCTGATTGTAAGAATTTTTAAAGGCTGAAATCTTAAAGTTGTTTAAAGAAAAGATCAATGTATTTCACTTTTACACTACAGAAAAAAGACAAATTGAATTAGGACAGAGAACATAAAATATCATAAGTCAAGTTTGCATCATTTTCAAAAATTTGTTTTCCATAGATTTTGTTAACTTACCGAGCATTTCATTTTCCATCTAGTTTCATGGCATTATGGGAATGCATGGAGCATTATTTTATTTCCTCACATTTCTTTAACGTAAAAATTCACACAATACATTGGTCGCAACCTTAAAAGTAATCTCTCTTCCTTCTGCCTTCCTCCACATTTTCCCTCCTGTGGTCAGTGAAGGCATGGAGAATGTTTATTCGTAATCATTTATTTTATTTTGTTTCATCTTCCTTTTTTTTTTGTTTATTTACCATTTCATTCCTTTAGGGATTGTTCGCGTAGAACAAAAGAATAACACTTTCTTTGACATGAACATCTTTGAAGATGGGCCTTATGAAGTTGGAGGAGAGACTGAGCATGACGAAAGTCTCGTTCCCGTGCCTGCTAACAGTTACCTAGGTAGGAGCGAGCGTAGGTGGCTGCCTTTGCTAACCTTTTCAGATACTTCGTCTGACGTTCTCCAGCAGGGCTCACAGGTCTCAGGACCTCTAGGTTGAGAAAAAGCCAGGTGGGGCCAGGTCCTGTGGCTGCATAAGCCTTGATGATTCCGCAGGTAACCTGCCTGATACCTGCAGTCCTTCCCTTCTGACCTGGGCTCCCTCAGAGGGAGAAGAAACCTATTATCACCCCAAATTGACCATCTTTCCTCCCGCTTGGAAATCTGTCTGCTGAGCTAATGGTGGCCTCTGTAACCTGAAACAGGCCGTTCATGCAGCCATGAAAAAAATGCACAGTAAGCTGGGCTGCTTCCCCTCTCCCTTCAGCGCCTCTGTCTAGAGATCCTCTTTTTTTTTGAGACAGAGCCTCAAGCTGTCACCCTGGATAGAGTATGTGGCATCACAGCTCACAGCAACCTCCAATTCTTGGGCTCAAGCGAGTCTCTTGCCTCCGCCTCCCAAGTAGCTGGGACTACAGGCGCCCGCCACAACACCCGGCCGTTTTTTGGTTGCAGCCATCGTTGTTGTTTGGCGGGCCCCGGGCTGGATTTGAACCCGCCAGCTCAGGTGTACGTGGCTGGCGCCTTAGCCCGTTGAGCCACAGGCACCAAGCCTAGAGATCCTCTTAAAGAGCTACATTTAATAAAGTTACTCTAAAGTGGCAGGTCAAGGCCTTCAGGTTCTTCCTCTGAGGTTACTGTTCTCCAAGGGTTGGCCTTGCTTCTGGATTCGGACCCTCATGTCACAGGTCCCTGGCAGGTGACCTGGGGGCTTCCAGGCTGAGGCTGAGCAGGACTGCTAAGGTGGCTTTGAGGACACCCAGACTATGTCTAAGTGCCAATCCCCCAACTCCTAAGACTTGTTTGCATTCCTAATGCGTGTCCTAAGTTATTCATGTGCATTATGCTAATTACACAAAGGCTTTTAAAGGCTTTAATTCTCTGTGTGAATTGACATAAAGAATAATTACTGTGTATTTCTTGGGGAAAAAAATGTAAAAAATCTTCTAAACCTAAATAGTAACCTATTAAAAAAACATGGAGAAAAGCCACCCATATGCTAAGATATTCCTGAAACAATGGAAAATAAAAAGGGAAACAGCAGGGGTATAGATACACGAGTAATTCTGAACAATGTGCTATTAAACATACTCTAAGTTGTTCTGATTGTATGAATGTGTGAACAACACTGTTAATTTAAAAAACCTTTTGAATTTATATACTAAAACTTTGGTATGACGGTATAGAAGAAGGAAGAGAAAAATTATACTTAGTACTTGTTAAGCATCGTCTGTGTATATAAGTCAGATATTATACTCAGTACTTTACATATCTACACCACTATAAAATAACTATTAAGTTCCTTTTTTATGGTGAGTAAAACCATGACTCAGGGAGCTTAATTTTCTAGCCCAAGATCACACCATTAATAATTCCCCAGGCCAGAAAGGGGCAAGGGAGGGGAAGGGAGGGGTATGTTGGGGTGGAGGAAGGGTAATTGGTGGGGCCACACCTACGGGGCATCTTAGAAGGGTACAGGCGAAACTTACTAAATGCAGAATATAAATGTCTTCATACAATAACTAAGAAAATGCCATGAAGGCTATGTTAATCAGTTTGATGAAAATAGTTCAGATTGTATTTGAAACCAGCACATTGTACCCCTTGATTGCACTAATGTACAGAGCTATGATTTAATAATTTAAATAATAATAATTCCCCAGGCCAGGAAAGCTACTCTCATGAAAAGGCCAAGACAGGAAGCAGCTGGGTGCATCAGGGACAGGCCCATGGCCTCATGGGATAGGTAAGGAGTTCAGGAGAGTGTAGTTTGTAGTCTCAAGTACTGAACATGAAATTTCAAGGTAAAATTCCTTTCAAAGTAAACATTATCAACAAACCAACATTTTATTTGAATGTATTTTAACAGACAACCTCTTTCTTCAATGGATTACTTAGGAATTATTTTTGATGGGAAATATTTCATTTTAATTGTTCTGGCTAAGAAATGAGTACTTTGGCCTTTTAGATAGATGACCTATGAGTTTTATAAACATAGTTGCTGTTAGAATATATTAAAAATATGAAGCGTTTTTTCATAAACATGTTTACCACTTTTAGAATGGATTTTCTCAAAAGCGATGCCTGAGAAAGAAATGAAATTTGTATTGCCATATTTTGCTTAGCCGTGCTGTGTGTGACACAAGATGAGTGGGCTTGGGGAATAAATGATGTGCCTGAGGTCTTGGAAGCTGGCAGAGTGCAGCTTGCCGCCTACAGTGGTGGTTTCCTTGTCCAGCGAGAACACCAGTGGCCGTCCTGCCTCTCACCTTCCGTAATTATTTTTTCTTCCGTGTCTTCTCTCCTCTGCATGTGTTCAGGCCTGCTGTTTTTGACCAGCATTTCCTATACAGATCCTGATCAGTTTGTTTATAAAACGCGGCCTCCCAGGGAGCAGTCCAACACAGCCCCTGATGTGATGATGAATAGCTACCTAGGTTTGTGACCCCTGAGATGACAAATTGTCGTGGTCATTTAAACAATTTTTTTGATCTGCACAGAGTATACGTTTTTTTTTATTTTCTATTTCATTTCAAGTGATGCACACACACAAAGCATGCCATGGATGAGGCTCTGCTGCCAGATGGTTTTCAGAGCCGGACTCGATTCTATCGCCCTGTTCTAAACCTGTGGCTCATCCTATTTTCAGCCCACTCCACAATTTGAGAACTGCAGCAGTAGCGGTGAACCTTTCATAAATAAAACCCACTATAAAGAGTGAGCTTCTGTTATTCTGCATCTGCCTCACCTGGAATATGGAAAGATTTGCTTAATTTGAATGGTTTTTGATGTGGCCATTTCTATTTGCTTTCCAACAAATCTCAGTATTTGTAATCTGCATTCTATGCTTTATGATTGGGTTCACTAATGTTTTCTGCCCTCCAAACAAGTGTGTAACTTATGTCAGCGACAACTGCCTCACCTCTGTTGTTTATGCTAGGTTCTCAAATGTGACGTATCATCAGTCATGGTTTTGTTTGCATGTTTGTGTCTGAGAACTAAGTTGGTCCAAAGTAATGAAATGCTGTCTATGGAATTTTAATGATATCAGCATTTGTTTTGCCTCATTACCATGGCAATTGAGCATGGGCATTATTTGTGTCAAAGTACTGGTCCTTATGTTATAGCAGAACCTATAACATGCATTCAGTATGCTACGAGTCTTGTTTGTAGTCTATGTATGATGTGACGTTCTATGTATGGTATGATAATCAGTATCTACCTGGATCACCTTTGACCCTAGTTCTAATAATAAAATGGGGGTTGACTCGGCACCTGTGGCTCAAGCGGCTAACGTGCCAGCCGCATAGACCTGAGCTGGTGGGTTCAAATCCAGGCCGGGCCCACCCAACAACGACAGCTGCAACCAAAAAATAACCAAGCATTGTAGCAGGCGCCTGTAGACCCAGCTATTTGGAAGGCAGAGGCAGGAGAATCGCTTGAGCCCAGGAGTTGGAGGTTGCTGTGAGCTGTGATGCCACGACACTCTGCCCTGGGCAACAGCTTAAGGCTCTGTCTCAGAAAAAGAAAAATAAATAAATAAATAAATAAAATGGGAGTTGAATTGATTCTTAAGATGCTCAAATACTTCCTAATTCAATTTATACAAATGCTGCATACCATAGATGCTTTTCTTTAAAAGTCTTCATATCCACTGAAAGCAGTGAAATAGCCCCAGTACCTTGTCCTTGTGTCCCAGTTCTATAACTCATAACGGCTAGTGAGGAGAGAGGGTGAAAAGCCAGCGGACAAGGTGACGATGAAGATACCAACATCCTCTGCCTCCTAAAATATAGGATCGATGTGAAAGGGTGTATTTTGTTTTTCTAGGCTTTTCTTTGGACTCAGGGAAAGGTATTGTGTCTAAAGATGATATCACTTTTGTATCTGGTGCGCCGAGAGCCAATCACAGTGGAGCTGTGGTATTGCTAAAAAGAGACTTGAAGTCTGCACATCTTCTCCCCGAGCACATATTTGATGGGGAAGGGCTGGCTTCTTCATTCGGCTATGATGTAGCCGTGGCGGACCTCAACAAAGATGGGTAAGGATGTCTCAGGTTATTTTACGCTGCACGTGGTTGCTTCTTTGGCTTCTGTGGGTCTCAACAAATGCTGTCCTTTCAGTCGGTTGTTTCAAAGACTATTTTTACTGCCAGATTCTTGCCCATCCTATCTTCATAGTTTGTGGGATGGCAGCAGGTATTCATTACCCTCCCTAGGGTGTAGGGTTACCTTTTAGACCTTTTTTTAACTCACGTCTCAAGATTATGGGTTTGTGAGAATTAATATATGAAAAAAATTAAAGAATGACGTCCACAAGATTCTGTTCTGTGACTTCTTAAGGGACTGTTGAAGCATCCAGCATGTCCTGTTAGAGTAGAGATTGATTGGTGACAAAGTCAACCTCTGGCTGCTGGTACCAGTGGGAAGACTGGGACAGTGAGGTCTTTCCAGGAGCACCTGCTGCAGTAGGGCTCTAACTTGAGGAACGGCTTTGAGTACCCTTGATACTTTTCTTGGGGCATTTATTATAGGCTACTTTGATTTTTGAAAAAGGAGTTTTCATTGGAATCTAAATTCCATATTATATTGTCTACCCTGATAGCATAAAGAGATGGAAACGTGATCTATTTCCTGAAGGAAAGCATATTAAAAAGATGAAACTGGAGAATATGAATACCGAAACTTAAAAACTACTTTAGAGCAAATAAGACCTTTTATGATATCTCTTTGAGTTCCTAGTATACGTGGACTGGTAGTATCCTTCTTAAGCTTGCTGGTGTTTTAGCTGATGGGTCATAGTTCTTTCCCCTCATTATGTTTTTAGGTGGCAAGATATAATTATTGGAGCCCCACAGTATTTTGACAGAGGTGGAGAAGTTGGAGGGGCAGTGTATGTCTACATGAACCAGCAAGGCAGGTGGAATAATGTCAAGCCAATTCGTCTTAATGGAACCAAAGATTCTATGTTTGGTATCGCTGTCAAGAATATTGGAGATATTAATCAAGATGGCTATCCAGGTAGATAATAGTCTATGAAATGGTTGGAATTTATAGATTATGTGGTTGTTTAAATAATTAGTGCTCATAACATCTTATTTTAAATCGCCATACTGAAGTGTTTTAAAAATGTAAATGTTTTGGGCGGTGCCTGTGGCTCAAAGGAGTAGGGCGCCGGCCCCATATGCCCGAGGTGGTGGGTTCAAACCCAGCCCTGGCCAAAAAGAAAACATGTAAATGTTTGTTAAAATGTGATATTGTCAACAGATATTGCAGTTGGAGCTCCCTATGATGATATGGGAAAGGTTTTCATCTATCATGGATCGGCAAATGGAATAAACACCAAACCAACACAGGTAACCAAATAACCTAGATTTTTGCAACTGGAATCTCAGCTTTTTTGCCTTATAATAGAATGTTCAAGTGACTTTCCCTACTAATTTATTTTATTTACAAGTCTACGGTAGTAGAATTGTTTTTTAAAAAATTTTGTTACGAAAAGATAGCTTCAAAATAAATAGGTGAATACAATCGATCTGCTTCTTTTAGTTGTAAATTTTCTTACGTAAGTTACAAATCAAAGTAATCTGCAGCAAAAGATTATTCTACCCTGACAGCATAAAGAGATGGAAATGTGATCTGTTTCCTTTATTAGCATCCCAAATAGAGAAGAAACTGGGCAGAAAAAAAGATGATTGTAATTACAGGGAGAATTTAGGGAAGGTAGAAGGAGGTTCGGTTTGAAATACGCTGATTGACTTAAGGTAGTAAATAATCTCATCAAAAAATGGCTCTTTTATACTTTGAGGTAGTTACATAAATCAGATGATTTTTATAAAATGTACGAAGTGTTAGATCGTGTGTATATGTGATTTATTTATAATTTAATATAGCTTATTTGTAAGTGAACTCTTATGCTTCAGTTTAAAAGGAACTTGTGTGTCTTTTTCAATGCATAGCCAAGAAGTTCATTTTGACGGCCCAGTGTCCATTCTGATGTTCTGATACCCTGCTTATTTCAGGTTCTTGAGGGTACGTCACCTTATTTTGGGTATTCAATTGCTGGAAATATGGACCTTGATCGAAATTCCTACCCCGATGTTGCTGTTGGTTCCCTCTCAGATTCAGTAACTGTTTTCAGGTATATATAATAAAGACCTATGTTGTCAAATCTTGCTAATTTTGAAGTAATTGATGAAAATATAGGTCCAAATTAGTGAAATTTTTCACTTCATAAATATTTTAAAAACCTTAATTTTGATAAAAATGCATGGAATTTGACAGTACAAAGGACCTAAAGCCCTTATAATTCACTATCTGCTAGTAAACCGCAAGATTTTGATTTATATTCTAATCTCTAATTTTCTGTGATTGTACATGTATATTTAACAAAATTGAGATCATAATTGTGCATATTGTCTTCTGATCTGCTTTTGTCCAGTTATGCGGCTTAACCATGCCATTGAGGACTTTTCTAAAGTTGGCCAGGCACAGTGGTTCATGCTTATAATCCCGGCACCTTGGGGGAGGCCAAGGTGGGAGGATTGCTTGGGGCCAGGAGTTCTAGACCAGTCTGAGCTATAAAGACCTCATCCTTGCAAAAATTTTTTTTAAAAAATTAGGTAGACATAGTAGCACATACCTGTAGACCTGGCTACTCTGGAGGCTAAAGTGGGAGGATTGCTTGAACCTTGGAGTTTGAGGCTTCAGCGAACTATGATGATACTACTGCACTCCAGCCTAGACAACAGAACAAGACCCTGTATCAAAAAAGAGAATGTTGGCTCAGCTCCCTTAACTTAGTGAGTAGGGCACCAGCCACATACACTGAGGCTGGCGAGTTCGAGCCTGGCCTGGGCCTGCTAAACAATGACAGCGGCAACCAAAAAATAGCCAGGCAATGTGGTAGGCACCTGTAGTCCCAGCTACAGAGGCAGGAGAATCACTTAAGCCCAAGAGTTTGAGGTTGCTGTGAGCTGTGACGCCATGGCACTCTACCGAGGGCGACATAGTGAGACTCAAAAAGAAGCAGCTAACAGCTGTCTGTGTAGCATTACATGACTGGTTCATAGCTTATTTAACCACCATGCTATCATTGCACATTTACACTGCTTCCCAATTTGTTTGCCTCCATGATACAAAAAACTGCCATAAACAGTCTTACTTTTGTTCATATCCTTACTTATTTCCTTATGATAACCTCCTGGAAATGAAATTGCTGTTTGTGCTTCAAGGCTTTCAATTCAGGTTCACCAGGATGACCTTCAGAAAGGCTGCAGTGGGTCCGGTGTGGTGACTCACGCCAGTAATCCCACCACCTTGGGAGGCTGAGGCAGGAGGAGGCTTGAGCTCAGGAGTCTGGACCAGGCTGAGCAATAGCAAGACCCCATCTCCACAAAAAGTTTTTTTTTTTTTTTTAATCAGTGAGGTGGTGCATAGCTGTAGTCCCAGCTACTCGGGAGGCAGAGGCAGGAGTATCACTTGAGCCCAGGAATTGCAGGCTACAGTGAGCTCTGGGGCTCTCTAGCCTGAGAGACAGAATAAGGAAAAGGAATAAAAACTTGAAGGCTGTGCTGGTTTGCCTACCAGCTGTGTTTTAGTATCCCCTTTTCCAGTGCTTTCATCACTGCTGAAAATTACCATTACAAAAACAATTTTTCTTTTAATTTTAAAAGCAGATTCTTGATAAAAGTTAATACAGAAGTGTAGAAAGTCCATATTCCTTATTATTCCCATCTTCCATAAAACAACTTTTAAGCTTTATGTATTTCTATATTTTTAGGGTATCATCAAAGGGCCACACTATAACTACTATTCTCTAGCCTTGTTTTTAAAAGTCTGATCTCTAAGCTAAGCACCGTGGCTCAGGCCTGTAATCCTAGCACTCTGGGAGTCAGAGGCAGGTGAATTGCTTGAGCTCAGGAGTTTTAAGATCAGCCTGAGAAAGAGCAAAACCCTGTCTCTACTAAAAAATGAAAAAACACAAACTGAAGCAAGAGGATCGCTTGAGCCCAAGAGTTTGAGGTTGCTGTGAGTGGTGATGCCACTGCACTCTACCAAGGGCGACAAAGTGAGACTGTGTCTCAAAAAATAAATAAATAGTCTGATCTCTGTGGGGTGTCTGTCTTTGTCAGCGCATATACATCAATCTTAATGTTTTTAGTAACAATATTAAGGCATTATAGACATTGAATTAACCCTCAATGGATGGAAATTTTAGTCTCTCATCTTTACCTATTTATCTGTTTAGTCTCTAATCTTTACACTAAGGTAAATAGTGTGCTATAGTACATTGTATATGTCTCTATATGATGGGTTTTTCTTTTCTTTTCTTTTCTTTTTGAAACAGAGTCTGATTTTGTTGCCCCTTGGTGGAGCTCAATGGCGTCATAGCTCACAGCAACCTCAAACTCTTGGGCTTGAGCAATCCTCTTGCCTCAGCCTCCAGAGTAGCAAGGACTACAGATGCCCACTACAACGCCTGGCTACTTTTTCTACTTTTAGTACAGACAGGCTCCCACTCTTGCTTAGGCTGGTCTCAAACTCCTGAGCTCAAGCGATCCACCCACCCCAGCCTCACAGAGTGCTAGGATTACAAGGGGTGCGCCACTTTCGTATTAATACCTAGAATTCTGAGATAAGTGGTAACAGTTTATGCTCATGTTAACAGCCTACCAAGAGGCCTATTTTCAAACAGCCTTACCAACATTATGGTGAATCTTTTTAATTTTTGCCAGTGTGTTAGTGATCGTATCTTTTACTTTGCATTTCTTTGATTGCTGACAAGAATAAATCATTTGGTGCTTTTTATTTTAAAGGATTCGGCTTTTAGTATGTGTGCTGCCGAAGCGAGCACTAGGATTTGGCTTTATAGTGACTTATTTCTTAAAAAATAAAGAACAGTAATGTGCATTGGAACTTTCTTAAGTGATAAAAAGCTCTGTTCTAGAGAGTCACGTATATTATATAATAGAATGAAAGTGATGCACTTGAAAAAAGATCATTTATGGCTGAGCACCCATAGCTCAGTGGTTAGGGTGCCGGCCACATGCTCTAAGGCTGCTGGGCTGAACCTGGCCCAGGCCTGATAAACAACAACAACAAAAATAATAGCCGGGCATCGTGGCAGGCACCTATAGTCACAGCTACTAGGGAGGTTGAGACAAGAGAATCACTTGAGCCCAAGAGTTTGAGGTTGCTGTGAGCTATGATGTGACAGCACTCTACAGAGGGTGACAAAGTGAGACTCTTATCTCAATAAAAACAAACAAAAGAAAAAAAGATCATTTTCCAATTAAGTAACAAGATTTGTGAAAGCCATCTCATGCAAAAACTAAGCACCATTGGAGAAATTATAGATGGCAAAAGTAGGAGCCTTGAAAAAACTAAAGAGGAGTGTCTGCGATATTCATGAGGTCAAAGGACGAAGCCTAAGAAAGTTCAATTAACCAAATAAATGAATACGTATGTATAATTTGGGAGGGAAAGAGCTCAGGAAAATGTTGCTATATGAGTAGCAGGTGGTGTTTGGGGGAATGTCGACCAGTCTTGCAAGCTCTTGGCCACTTGGGCCATGATGCTGGAGAGGGCAGGGCACCGAGTGCCCTCCTGTTAAAAGCATTCCGAGTGCCCTATCTGGTGGTTCTCAAACCCTGCCTGTAAGTGTAAGTTTCTCTCTGCTTGTACGGGTAGCCTTAAAATAACTCAACATTTTAAAAAGATAAAACAGTCTATGGTATTCAGGAATTTTAGGAAAGTTTCCATCAAAAAGAAATTTGAAGTTCTCATTCCATTTTGAGGCAGAACTCTCAACTATCAAGGAGATTTGACCTCCTGTACCAAAACCTGGTTACCAAGTTGTCCCCAGGAAATGACCTAGCTTTAGTCAGTTAAACATTTGCTTCTCTATGTGTAATTGATATTTTAGTGTCCTTATTTTCCTGTTCTCATAAGTAGATTGACTTAGAACCCCTGTAAACTTGATCCCCCTTTTCTCATAGATAGGAGGACTTAACCCTCTTATTTTAAAATAAGGACACTGAGCCCCAGGACTTGCTTGAGCTTTTAAGGCTAGATCCTGAGAGACAGGATGTGTATACCTAAATCTTCCCAAATTTGGTCCCGGGCATTTCCCCTACCACCACCACAAAATCATACTAATACTTCAAAATAATTAGTTAAAGTAAACACCATTTAAATGTGAGGTAGCCAAGTCAATAAAGCAGAAATTAAAGACCTTAAGCAGAATGTGTGTTACAATATTTTCTTTTGAAATGTTTGTCACATTAAAGCATTAATATGTTATGTAAAACACTCCGATCCACAGCAACTAATTTTATAATACTTATGTATTTTTGCCCTTGAGATATACTCTCAAAACTTAAGAATGTATTTAGTTCATATCTTAGGAAGTAGCAGCTGTGTAAATATAAAATAAAAATAGAAGGTAAACAATTCAGATAAAGGAAAATAAAGATGTAGGGACTTTGGCGGTACTGACCTTGGCTTCACCATGAATGGCCTTATGCTCGTTCTAAAAGCCTATCAACAGATTGATTCCAGAAGTTTGAGCTAGCTATTTGGTATTCTGAACACATTTTCTTATAAAAACACTGTTCTCCAGGATGGCTGGGTTTACCACAAGCCCACCAAAGTCAGCCTGGCTAAATCCTCGTGGTAATGAAAACGTAGACCCCGTTCTGGGTTCTGGCAGAGAGCGATGGAGGTGGGAGCTGGAGCAGTTTCTCCCCATTCCAAACCCCTCACGTACCTGTGTTTCTTGTGCCTGTGGTGGAAGTCAGACTGTAGCCCACGTTGGCCCCTTTGGCTACAGGGAACAGGAGAGAAATACGTAAAGGGAGAGAAAGATGATTTTAGATCAGCGGTTCTCAACCTGTGGGTTGTGACCCACAGGAACTGTATTAAAGGGTCGCAGCATTAGAAAGGTTGAGAAACCGCTGTTTTAGATGGTGAGCAGGGATAAGGTAGGGAAATAGAGCTGCTTGAGCATTTAAAGGGTTGGGTAGGCAGAGAAGAGGTCAGAAAAGGTGAAGAGGTTCAAGTTTTTGCTTACAGAGATATTGTGGGATGGGAAAATTGTGTTCAATCTTGGTAGCCGGAGGGCAGAGACTTAAGGTTGGAAGTCGGAGACTCCAAGGAAAGTCAAAGTAGGGAAGATGTAAGATGGAGACCCACAAATTCAGGATTGCCAAGTTCATACATCGAAGACACCCTAAATTATGAGCAACCCAGGTGTGAGGTGTATATTGGTGTAACTTTTTTGGAGGATATTTTGGCAAGATTAGTCACAGTTAAAAATGCACATATTCTTTGACTCAAATTCTGCCATTAGGAATTTACCCTCCAGATAAACTCAGGAGTGTGCATAGACGTATGAACAGTGATTTGTTGGAGCAGAACCTGCTGTCTGTCTAGCAATCAGGGCCTTCCCCATATGGCACACAAAAACACACAACAATAATGAACACCACTGAGCAACACACATCGACACGAACACAGCTACGAGACACTGATAGTTCAAGGTTATGACACCTTACAGAGTTGTTTGTACAGTGTTGCCAACATGAGCTCATGGTGGCACGTTTGCAAACTTAGTTGTCTGACCTGTACAATAACGCTGATGGTCATCCCAGAAAAAGAGTTCCAAAATTGCTTTGAAGGGTGGAGGATGCTGGCGTCAGTGTGTGGCTTCCCAAGGGAAGTACTTTGGAGGCGGCTGCTGTGATCTTCAGCAATGAGGCCTGTAGCACTTTCTCTAGGATGAGTTCAAGAACTTGATTGTCAGACTTTGTATACTCACAGGTTTATAAGATTTTAAACTAATACTGTCCAATCAGGCTTCATATAAACTTACGTCTGTCAACAGTTTTCTTCCGCAAGGGGGAAGAAAGTCACATGTACAAGTAGTTTTTGCCTTGATTTTTACAATATACTAGGCAGCTAAGGATGCCATGTAGTATGTGGATTAATCTCATGTTCAAGGCAACAAAAGGCTGAGCTTATTTTTCACTCCTTTGTCTTCAGAGCCCGGCCTGTGATTAACATTCAGAAAACCATCACAGTAACTCCTAAGAGAATTGACCTCCGCCAGAAAACAGTGTGTGGGGCACCCAGCGGGATATGGTGAGCATTGTTCTGTGTTGGTAAATTCATCCTCGGGTTCTCACCGCAGCTTTGTGGCAGTCCGGTCACCCCGAGGAGCCCCAGGGAGACCTCAGGAGTGAGGGACAAAGGGAAGAGGAATCTGTCAAGTGTCTGTGTCACATCTTATTCACCAATGTGCACTTGGGGCCTTTGGAGAGCTGGGGGACATGTTGGGTTTTTTCCACTGTAATAATGCATCTTCTAAGAAATATGTGTTTGATTTTATACAGCCTCAAGGTTAAAGCCTGTTTCGAATACACTGCCAAACCCACAGGTTATAATCCTTCAATATGTAAGTACCTTGCCCCTTAAGTATATGTATATTTTCTGTCTGCCAGGCTGAAAGTTCTCCATGAGTCACACAGAAATAAAACTGCAGTGGCCAAATGAGGTCCATAAAACTCTTGCTTAAAGAATTAAGGGTATCTTTTGTCTCCCCTTGAGTCAAGAGGCCCCAGCACAGTGAGAGAAGGAGAATGCTTCGTTTAGTCTCCATTTGAATTTTCTGGAGCATCTGTTTTAGGACAGAATGCCTCGGAAAAGTACTTATTTGCTGCCACAACCATTTCCTCCATTTTGGTCTCTGAAAAGTAGTGTGGAAAATTGGTTTTGTGATTGTGAGGTGCTGGGTGGTGGTTGTGGAGGGGCAGCTGTGTAGGAGCAGAGCCCGGCACAGCACTGTCACCAGATCCTGCCACCCGCACTCCAGCTTTGCTCACTCCCGGAGACACCTGGACACGCAGCTTGTGTCCCTGAGTGCAGCCCCCAGGGGAGCTTGCAGCCCGGCCCTGAGAGCTCAGAGACTTGGTCTCTGCTCCTGGTTTCAGGTTGGACACTGGCTGACCCCGCAGCACAGGGCAAGTCCCTTAACACCTGAGTTTTTTATGTTCCCATCAGTTAAAAAAAATCCATAGTAATGATTGCATAGATCAAAGGAGAAAATGTGGTGAAAAGCAGTTTGTCATTCGTGAGATGTTACTCCTCTTCCTTTGTAATCCAAAAGAGTTTTGACAAAAAACTTGACAATTGCTAACAACAGTGATCCTAGCTAAGGTCTTCTGTGTATGTTTGAGAAGGAGCCACTCGCCTCAGGTGGGAGCCACCTAACCTGCTCCAGAGTCAAGTGTGGGGGTGCGGGAATTCAAGGAAAAGTTTTCCTCAAAGAGGAGGTAAGAAGAGTGAGGAAATTCCCATCCCGGGCCAGCCCACGGTCCCAGCAGTTCAGTGTTCCAGGGTATCATGTGTGCCACCGAGAGAATTTGTCAAGGACAGGGACACACTGTTGTTTCGTGTGTTTTTCAGTCTTTAGTATAAGTTGAAATCATGAGTTCTCTCCAGTTTTCTTCTTATTGTGGATTATTCTATATTCTTTATTTAAAAAGCTGTCCCTTTTAGTATCCCAGAGTGCAACCTAATTCACATAAACCATTATTTGAAATTGAAAAACTAACTACGTTAAGGACTAGATTGCGCGATGGAATCTGCTCCCACAGATCTGGGCTCTGTTTAGATGCACTGTGATGATCATTTAATTTTGTACGGCGTTTTTGGGTAACACCCAATAAGGACACAGAATGAAGATACTGACCTATGATAAAAAGGGTCAGAAGATTATGAAGAATAACGGTTTAAATGAACATGGTGTGTGTCTTTAATATATAATCTGCCTTCACCCCCTTGTCTCTGTCCTGGGCTCACGGAGCCTTCATCTTTCCAGATTCTGTGCTGCCCTCAGGTGGCGTCTTCACCTCCACTCCTGCTGGGTCCCTGCTACATGGTCTCTGCAGTGGGACCCACATCCTCGCACAAAGCATTCTTAGGAGGCCTTGGGACCTTGTGCGCGGGGGAGCTGCGTCCTCTCACTTTGCTCTGATGCAGCCAGCGTTTTGTCGAATCTAGAAAGGAATTCTTTGTGTGACTTTTAATGACAAGAACTGGTATGCCAGGACTCCTCAGAACCTATCATCCTTTCTGTATCCTTTGTGTTATTTTTACCCAAAGGCAATACCTTACACTTTCTTTCTTTTTTTTTTTTTTTGTAGAGACAGAGTCTCACTTTATCGCCCTAGGTAGAGTGCCGTGGCGTCACACAGCTCACAGCAACCTCCAACTCCTGGGCTTAGGTGATTCTCTTGTCTCAGCCTCCCAAGAAGCTGGGACTACAGGCGCCCGCCACAGCGCCCGACCATTTTTCTTCTTCTTTTTTTTGAGACAGAGCCTCAAGCTGTCTTCCTGGATAGAGTGCCGTGGCATCACAGCTCACAGCAACCTCCAATTCCTGGGTTCAAGCGAGTCTCCTGCCTCCGTCTCCCAAGTAGCTGGGACTACAGGCGCCCGCCACAACGCCCGGCCATTTTTTGTTTGCAGCCATCATTGTTGTTTGGTGGGTTGAGCTGGATTCAAACCCGCCAGCTCAGGTGTACATGTCTGGCGCCTTAGCCCGTTGAGCCACAGGCGCCGGGCCCTACCCGGCCATTTTTCTGTTTTGCAGTTCAGCTGAGGCCGGGCTTGAACCCGCCACCTTCAGTGTATGGGGCCGGCGCCCTACTCGATGAGCCACAG
>CAUYRH010107815.1:0-57000 GCA_963574655.1 Perodicticus potto | reverse complement strand
CAAAGTATCTCAAGAATGGAAGAAAAAGTATCCAATGTACTCAGCCCTACTATGAAGCTAATCTATAGCTTTCATATGAAGGCTAAAACCCAGTTATAGCACAAGAAATGGGGAAAGGGGCAAGGGAGGGGAGGGAGGGGGAAGGATGGATGGAGGGAGGGCGATTGGTGGGATCACACTTACGGTGCATCTTACAAGGGTACAAGTGAAAATTACTAAAGGTGGAATATAAATGTCTTCATATAGTGATTAAAAGGCCATGTAGGCTATGTTAAATAGTTCAATGAAAATATTTCAGATTGTCTATGAGGTCAGCACATTGTGCCCCATGATTGCACCAATGTACACAATTATGATTTAATAAAAATTAAAAAAAAAAAGAATGAAGCAGACATGATGTTAGAGGCAAAGAACCAGGTGAGAAGCCAGAGAGAAGAAAAAAACAACCCCTGGATTAGCCTTTAGTGGCCTGAGTTCAAGTTCTGGTTCCGTCCTGGGCCAGAATTGCCTTGTTCAGCTCTCTCTATTCCAGCCCCTGTTGCCCCTCCTGAGCTCTTTTTTGGGGGAAGGGCAGAGGACAGGAAAGAGCTGAGGGTTTCTTTAGTGACAGGCTGAGTAAGGACCCACTCACGAGGAAAACAGAGATGTTTCTGCTGTTCCCCTCCTCTTCCCTAACCTCCTCTGGTCATTCAGTGCCTACTTTTCAAGAGAGAGACAGGGAAAAAAAAAAAAAAAGGCAATGCATTTATTCACCAAAATGCCAAGAATGAAGAGAGGGACGTTTATTTTCAACATGCTTATTGTAGAATCTTTATTTTACATGGTGAAGAGAGGCAAGAGGCCTGGAGTCAGACTACACGGGCTTTCAGTCCCACCTCCGCCACACTCCAGCTGTGTCACCTTGTGCAAGTGAGGTCACTTCTCTGAGCCTCAGCTTCTTCATCTGTAAAATGGGGTTAATCCTTTCCCTCTCTGTGAGTGTCAGGTTCCCTGTCTGCCCTGGGAACCCACAAATATGCTGGTAATCACTTTTGATTTTAAATTCTCTCTCGTTTGACTTTTAAAAAATAATTATGCCAATAGCTAATGTGTGTAATATGCTCACTGTGTACTAGGCACTGTTGCGGGCACTTCCTGTGTATGAACTCACCTGACTGCTCTACAGTGCTGTGAGTGCTGTTCTGTTACTATGGCAGCTACTCCACGAATGGGGAAAAGGAGTCTGAGTGGTTCAGCCTGTTGGCTAAGTCCACCTGCCCTTAAAGCAACAGAGCTGCAATCTGAACCCAGGTTTTGTTGAGTTCAGGCCCATGTATGTGTCCCTGACTTGCTACACGTCCTGACATTAGGGACACAAGATGGAAGTTAGGCTACTGTGGGTGCTTGCTTGTTTCCCACCCTCGCCTGGGTTTGCCAGCCTTACTCGGAGTTTGTTCCCCTAGTACACAGCAGTCCCCCCAACCCACCCCCCGGCAGAGCAATCTTGCTGAACCCTCCACACGGCTCTGGCCAAGGTCCCGACTGATTATTGACAAATTAAAAATATAAGCTATTGACCAGACACTGGGATGGAGTCCTGGAGCTGCGGACCTGAATCTCAATGAGGCAGCTGAGCATGGAGATCGATTCTGCAGGTGGAGGAGGCGGTGAACAAATTGCCCCATGCATAATGCAGAGTCTGATGTGCTGGTTAATAACTGCCTGGTGGGGAACAGGGCAGGGGGGCTCTGCCTGAGTCAGCTCTCTCCTCGCTCACCACCCAGCAAGAGTTCCACATCTTACACACCTGATCCAGCCCCCAGCACTCCCATTGGTGTGGGAACCACTCTCCCAGTTTTAAGGACGGGCATAGTCTAAAGACACACAGGTATCGCCCAAGGCCAAATGCCAGTAAGTCTCAGGACTGGGTTTTGAACCTAGATCCTCCTAATTACAAATCCTGGTGCTTAGAAGCTAAGGCAGACTATAGTTTTCAGACTGTTTACATCCCTCCCCGCTGTGTGACTTTGGGAAAGTCACCACACGTCTCTGAATCTCAGCTTCGTTACTTCAAACCGTGGGTAATGAAATCTACCTTGCAGAACTTTGTAGGGATGAAATGAGAAGGTGAGGGACAGTGCTTTCTTTGCTGCTGGGACATCTTCTGGACGCCTTTCTCAATCTTCTCTCTTCCTCCCCTCCCTGCCGTGTCACTCACAGCCAACCCACGCGGGCCACATCAGCACGCTCCCTTGCTCCCTGGCTTCCAGCACAGTTTGGCCAGTGGAGGCAATGTCAGGAAATTGGAGGAGAGGAGGAGAGAAGCTGGGAAGTTCCTTCCCTCTTTTTCCTCCCCGCCAGACTCTGGGTTGGCAGTGGCTGTGTTGTTCTACACAGGATGCCCTGTTTGCAGGCAGCTCTCTCCTTCTCACAGCTGTCTGCAGGTCCGACATCAGTTACCCCACTAATCCCGTAAGCCTGTGGATGGGAGGGCTCCCCACAATTGCTCCAAGCAGGGGGGAGCTCTCCCTTCCCTGTCGCTCTCCTTTCTGTCCTCCCATGCTTTAGTTAGTGTCCCATTCATAAACTCCCCCAGCGATCCCGTCTAGTGCCCCAGGCCTTGTCTGATGATCCACTTTGTAAACTGTAAAGTGTGGTGCACAGGTGAAAGGCTATCCTTAAAATCCTTGCTATCATTGTTGCTCCCGGCAATTAGAGTCTCTCTTCCACTCATCCATCTCGCCCTCCTTCTGAACCCCCATCTCACTGAACCCAAACAAGCCTGTTTATAAGGTGCCACGTCTGCGAGGCTGTGACCTCCTCAAGGCCAGAGACTGAAGTTATGCAACACTGTCCCGCAATATATACCCTCAACTTCTGACCTGGGACCAAAGCAGGGCTCAGAGAGTGTTTGACAAATAAGCAAACAGGCCTTAGTTGACTTTTTCGAGGCCACACAGCGAGAGTCTGATGTGGGACTAGAATTCAAGAATTCCAGCTCCTGGACTAAGGGTCTGGAAATGGATAAAATGCACTAGATGAATGGGGACCTGCAGAGTCAACACTTTCAAAGTACTTCTTTCCTTACTATGTGGCTGCAATAGTCCTCAAACAGGAGTGATTTTTGCCACCTCCCTGCCCCCGAGACATTGGACAACTGTTGGAGACGCCCTTGAGCCCTTGGTTGTTATAATGTGGTGGGGTGTATGCTGCTGGCATCTGGTGAGTAGAGGCCAGGGGTGTTGCTGAGCTTTCTATCTGTACAGGATAACTCTACAACAGAAAATTATTTGACCCAGTGTCAACAGCTGATCACTGAAGTTTGGAAACCACACCTTACCAATCAATACACACCTTCTGAGCTCCTACCTGCCTTAAATGGTCCTGAATTGATGGAAAGTTTTCTTGTTTCACCAGATTGACTCAAGATTTTCCCTTATTATGAAAATGGTGTTTATAATACAAAATACATAAAATACCTGTCTAAGGGAAAAAAATGAAACATTGTCTCCAATTCCCAAACCCACTGTTCATTTTATGGAGGGTACACTACTAATATTTCTGCCTTGACATAGTCCCATGCAGACATATGGTCACAGGCATATCAAAGTCATTTTGAAAATATGGTTTTGTGTATTTTTTTTACCCTATTACATCTTAATCATTCAGCTTTCACATTTGTTTAAAGGGCTATACACAATTCCATCTTATGTACGATCCAGAGCAAGCTGTGAATATTTAGGCTGGCTCCAATTTTTGTATCTATGATCCTCTTTGAGGCCAAGTCTTTGGACACGAGTCAGAAATCATGAATTCGTAAAGTGCCCGATGGATAATCAGATGCTTTCCAGAAAGGAGGTTTCTCCTCCAGCCATGGTCAAGGGCCCCCTCTCTCTCACCTTCTTGCCAGCATGGAGTACACTCATTAAAAATCTGTGCTTCTAGTAAGATTGACTGGGTGCATTTTTTCATGTGTTCATTGGGTCATTTGCATTTCTTCTTCTGGGAGCTGTCTGTTCATTTCCTTTGACTCTTTTTCTCTTAGGGTTTTAGTGCTTTCTATTTGATATGCAAGAGCTTTGTGAAAAAATATTGAGGTCACTAACCATTTGTTTATCACAAGTGTTGCAAATATTTTTCATCAGTTTGCCAGTTGGATTTTAATTTCATTTATGCTGTCTTTAGTCAACACTACTTTGATTTTTTTTTTTTTCAGTTTTATTTCAGGTACACAAATCTATCCAGTTTTCCCTTCCTTTGTGATTCATTTCTTTGTTTTTTTGCTTAAGAAATGCCTTTTTTTCCCTCCCCGGTATCATTAACTACCTATTTTTTGACTCCAATTTTTTTTATTATTATTAATTTTTATATTTGACTACAGCTTTGCAAAATCTGTCTGGAACTTATTTTTCTGTATAAAGTGAGAATCAATGTTGATCTCCTCTCTCACCCTCCTCCCCGTCCCTCTAACCGTGGTTCTCAACCTGCCTAATGCCATGACCCTTTAATACTTGTCCTCATGTTGTGGTGACCCCCAACCATAAAATTAGCAATGAAAATAATTTTACGTTTGGGGGTCACCACAACATGAGGACCAGTATTAAAGGGTCGCGGCGTTAGGAAGGTTGAGAACCACTGCTCTAGAAGCTCGCTATTGCTGGGGGAGGATTTGCAATGTGACATCAAGTACTGAACCCCTCGTGCTGCAGCTCAGGAGGATTGGGAGGGCTGGGCACAGTGAAAGACACTCAAGGAGCCTCATCCCAGACCCCTCCCTGGTCCTCTCAAAGGTAGGGATGGGACCAGCATCATAGGAGTCCCAGAAGACAGGAGGGGATTCTGCGGCCCACCTCATTGCAGATAAGGCCTTCCAAACACCCAGTGCTCGCCCTGCCTATATCCATTTACTTTGCTGTTTTGCCCTTGAACTTAACTCAAACTGGACACAGAAACTGCCATGGTGCGATGCCTCCTTTGTTTTCTGTAGAAACTACCCTGACCATACTCTTCATTAATACTGTCCTACATTCATCCCCAGGGTGAGGGGGAGATGAGGCAGCTTGATGGGTGGAGGGAGGACAGGCTGGACTTGGGTGTCAGGCAGACTCCCCCAATCCCTAAAATACATTAAGAAAGGCTCGCCCTACGCTTCGCTGAGTGCTGCATCTTTTATAAGTTAAACGGGAACTGTTCTGTCTAGCAGAAAAAGTTAATGCAGGTGGTTCGCCCTCCATGGTGGTCAGAACACAAAGGGTACCTGCTTAAGACATGGAACTATAAAAATCATGCAGTGATTTTTCTAGTTTCAAAGTAAGAAAATTTCCATCTTACCCAAGGACCTGGTTTACTCTCGTTTATGAGCTAGAGAGAATTACGTAACTCTCCAGGCTCTATTTTCTGTGTTTGTTTGCAGTGAAGCACTACTGAGGGAGGTGGTCAGTAAACAGGTTAGGAGCACAGGTGCTGGATTTAGACTCCCGGAGCTCAAATTCCCGGCCAATAGTCCCTGGCCCTATCCAGTCTCTCCAATCCTCAATTTTCTCATCTGAAAATTAAAAACCAGAAACTATGCTTCTGAGACTTTCAAGGATTAAATGAGATAATCTGTTTAAAAAATGCTTATCCCTGTGGCTGGTAAATAGAAAGCCCCCATTTCATAAAGCTTCAGAATTTACATTCATTCATTATTTTTCACCTATGTATGCCCAGTGCCTGGGACACAGTAGGGGCCTGGTTAGATGATGTAGGAATGAATGAATGAATGAATGAATTTTTACAGTATTACTATGAGTCAAGTTCTAAGCTTGTTGTTGTAGATACTCAACTCCCTATAGGAGCTCAGGGTCTAGCAGGAAAGACAGCCATGAAAAAAAAAATTAGGGGCCAGGTGCTATGGCTCACATCTGTAATCCTAGCACTCTGGGAGGCTCAGATAGGTGGATTTCTTGAGCTCAAGAGTTCAAAATCAGTCTGAGCAAGAGCGAGACCCCATCTCTACTAAAAATAGAAAAATGAGCTCACGTGGTGGTGGGCACCTGCAGTCTCACCTACTCGGGGGGCTGAGGCAAGAGGATCACTTGAAATCAGGAGTTTGAGATTGCTGTGGTGAGCTATGACACCACAGTTCTCTACCCAGGGCCACATGGTGAGACTCTGTCTCAAAAAAAAAAGTTAGATTTATTAGTGTTACAAAGGAAATGTGCCTATAATTTGAAAGAATTGCAAAGGAGGTATAGGTCTCACCTGGGTGAAGCTAGCAGGAGCAGGTGATGTCTAAGGTGGATTCTGAGTGGAAATGTGCACTCAGCACTTACATGGACTCCCACAGTTCTGAGCCTTGCATCACCCATGAGAGGTGGGTAACCATTGGCTTTCCATTTCCCAGCCAGGAAGCCTGAGGTCCTGGGAAGTTATGTGACTTTTCTTTGGTCACATAGATGAAAATCATTGAAATTGAGCTCTGTTGCTGGACTTTTGAAGAGCCTCTATCTTATTAGGAAACACCTTAAACCTTGTAGAGATGCCAAGTCTGGGGTGTGTGAGTTTTAATCTACAAATGCAGAGAACGCACCTTAGACTCTAGTCATTTTCCCAGATTGCAAAGTCTTCCCTCCCTCTGTTATAAAATCTGTGATTGGGCCATTCACACACACAGCTTTCAATCCTTCCAGAGGATAAACCCACATTCTGTTCCTTCTCCCTCCTAGAGAGCTGTGGGATTTATCCCTTCTCTCTACCCTCATACATCTCAAGCCAAGATACAGCAGTGGACTCCTCACTGGGTTTCCCAGCCTCCTCTGCTGCCCCCTGTGGTCTACATCATGGCCAGAGACATTATTTCAAATCTCAGATATGATCACATTATATCCCTAACACCTTGCATGGCTTCTGCCTTCCCCAGGATGAAGTCACAACTTTGCATAGCCTACAAAGTCCTGTGGCCCTGACTCCTGCTGACCTCTCCAACCCCATCTCTGGAAACCTTCCCTCTCTCACCCCCACTCCCTTGAAGTGCATCACCATTTCCATTCCCCAAAGGCGCTCTGCTCACTCTTGCCTCTGGGCCTTAGCACGTGCTGTTCCCTCAGCATCCTCCCCTTCCTTGTCATCATGTGACCAACTCCAGATCCTTTGCGGCCTTCTGTTTAGGATTTACCTACTCCCAGAAGGCTTCCTGATCCCCAAGTCTAGTTGAAACTCTGCTACGAACTCCAGAGCACCCTTGTTGACATTGCGTGTCACACTGTGAGGCAATGGCCTGTTGCTCCTGCTCTGCATTTCCCAAAGTGTGTGCCATGGAACAGCTATCTCAGAACCACCAAGGAACCTATGAAAATGCAGATTCCTGAGCCTTAACTCCAGGCCTCCTGAGTCAACATGTCCTGAAGATGGATGCTTTTAAATTTTTTTAAAAGAAATTTCTTATGAACATTTTCAAACATATACAAAAGCAGAGAGAATGGTTGAGGCAATGCTAGTTCAAGTGCAATCCAGCAGCAGCAGACTCACGGAGACTTGTTAGACCAGCAACATCTGCCCAGGCCTGAGACCTGTAACGTATCTGGAGGGGAGCCTAGAAATCTGCATTTAACAAGCCCTCCAAAAGGTTCCGATGCTTCCTCAAGTTTGAACTCCATGAGCAGAAAGAACCACTGTATACAATTCACCCAACGTCAGTAGTTCCCCTCTTAGGCCTCATCTTGTTTTATCTGCCCCACTTCCCTTCCAATTTGCTGCCTCTTATGTTATTTGGAGCAAATGCAGATTCTGTGTCATTTCATCCTTGGGTGTGTGTACCTATAAGAGATAAGAACTCTTTTTAAAAAATATTTTAGTATTTTAAATTCTAACCATAATGTCATTATCCCCTTGGGTGGGTCTAGCACATATTCAAGTCTGAGATGCTGCCCTGAGTCAGTGGCCAGGGCTGTCGGAGTCACCACAGACACTTCCCCAAATCCTGCCAACCCTCAGAACTTCAGGTTAGAACTTGGAGTGAACAAGATCAGGGACAGGAAGAGTTAAACTCCTCACTGGAGGAAAGAGGCAGAATTCACTGGCAAAAGGATTTTTTTTTCTTTCTTTCTGTCTCTGCAGCCCCAAGACTGGAGCCTAGTACTCTAGGGAAGGCACCAATCAGATTGTTGCCTGCATGTTGCAAAATATTTATGTCGCCTACCAAGCTGGGAGCATATTCAGTGGGCTTCCCAGGGCCTCCTGACAGACAAGGTCGCATCCCAGCAGCTGTGAGGAAGGAGGCGTGCTGGCCGGGCAGCTGCGCTAGGCGCTGGAGGCTGCCATGAATGTGGCATCCCATGGTCGAGGGAGACACACTTTTGTGACCCCCCAGCTCTCAGGCAGCGGGGCTCGGGTTGGGGGATCCCTGCTGGCTGAGACGGCTCTAAGGGAGTCCCAAGCCAGCTGGGGGCTAGGTGGAGGGGGCTGAGAAAAGACAAGCAAAGGGCATGGATGGGAGAGTAGGGGATGAGTTTGAATCCAGCATCTTTGAAATGCTACCATCATGCTAAGTGTTTTACGAGTGAATCTTTGTCTCCTGAGATGGGTAGAGTTTTGCCTGTTTTAGAGATGAGGAAACTGGGAAGTTAAGGGAGTTGGTGAAACATGGAGCTGAGACTCCATCTCTAAATTGTCTTTCTTAGAGCTCATCGCAGATGTTCATCATTAAGTCATACGGCCAATATACAAAAAATCCCCACCAACAACAATTATGTATTTGGCTATTATTGATCTATCTACCTATCTGTCCATCCATTTATCCATCCATCCATCCATCTATCCAAATCCATCACTATACCTATTAATCATCCATCCATCCATCCATCCATCCAACTATCCATTCATCCATCCATATAAATCAATATCTATCTATTGCCAAATCAATTTTTCTTTCTTTCCTTCCTTCCTTCCTTCCTTCCTTCCTTCCTTCTTTCCTTCCTTTTCCTCCCTCCCTTCCTTCCTTCCTTTCTTAACACACTGTACCAACTTGAATTCAACAATATAGTTCCAACCTATAGAGTTGATAATATCTTCAATTTTTATCACAAAGGAAAGCAAGAGTTCAAAGTCATATATCTGATAACATTCAGCCCAGGCGCCAATGACTAAGTTTATGTTCCCATTACAACCATCAGAATGCAAATTGCCCTTGGCTGTCCTGTCCCCTGGGAAAGTTGTTAAGGGTGTGAACTCTGGAACAAGACTGCCTGGGTGCAAATTCCTATCGGCCGGCCATTCACATAGCCTTGGGCAAGTTAACGCTCCTCCTCTGTTCTACAGTTCCCCATCTATCAAATAGAAATAGTCATAGCCCTTCTAGGATATGGTTTGAAGAGTAAATCAATGAACATTTGTAAGAAGTCTGGCACACATGGATACTATGTTATATATAGCTGTTGTTTCAGTTATTCTAGCTATTTAAAAAATTGCTCCAAAACTCAGTTGTGTAAAGCAATCACAATCACTATTGTCTTCATAGATTCTTTGGAGCAAGAATTCAGAGAAACCACAGTAGGAATGATTTATCCTTGCTCCATGATGTCTAAGATTTCAACTGGAAGTCTTAAAGGCTGGGAGCTGGAATCCTCTAAAATATCACCCACTCATGTATCTGAAAGAGTCATAAGCTGAACTGGGACTATAGGCCACAACATCCACATGTGACTTCTCCCCGGAGTTTGGGCTTCCTTACAGCATGGTGGCTGGTTCCAAGACTGAGCATCCCAAAAGAAAGAAGGAAGATACATCCTTTTAATGACCTCCCACAAAAGTCACATCGTATCACTACTAATATTTCTTTGTCACAGCTATCATAAGCCTTCCTAAGTTTAAGGAGAGAAGGAATAGACTCCACCTCTTCATGGGATATGGTAAGGCATTTGAAGAGCATATGAGAGTGGAAATATTGCTGTGGCTCTTTGAAGAAACACTATCTGTGACAGCCATGATTGGTTATATTCAAGCTGCAGGCATGGGAATCTTGGGGAAAGGGGTGTCTTGGGGCACCTGTAGCCAGAATTGCTCCTCCACTGGTGCACCTATACTATTGTCCCTTCCTAGATCTGGTCACCTCCCTGAGGTACTCAGAAATCTCCTGCACTGTCCATCCCCTTTTGGTCTCAAGGTGTTCCACCTGTAGCCCCACTGCCCCCAAAGGTGTGCCCTTTCCCCTCTTCCTGCAGAGCATCCCAAACCATAATGTCAGAGACTTGAAAATTTAATAAACCACAGAAAGAGCCCTGGGCTTCCTTCCACACCTTTTCCAAAAGGCAGGACAGGACTGGCTCCCAGACGAATAGGAAAAGTGGAAGAACAAACCCAGAGATTGCTCTAAGCCAGACCTGGGGCCAACTCAGAGAGTTATCTCCTCTGCCTCTTCTCTCGTGTTGAGGGAAGGCATGAGGGGCAGAGAGGCAGCAGGAAGGGGGCTGGAAACCTTGATGGAGGCAGCAAAGAATTGAGAACCCAGGTCCAGCTTCATCCCACACGTGCGGGTGATGTGGCCAGATAGGAGGCTTCAGGTGGGAGCCACCAAGACACAACTCAGATAACTTAAATATGTATCTAGACTCCATGGAACCTTCTTCAAGGCTTTTAGCCCAAACGCAATTTTACTATCAGCTTTGTGGCTATTAGGATCAAATCTCAGTTTTCCTCCCCTCCCAATCTGTGTATGCAGGGACCTGGCATTCCCTGATTGGAAGGACAGTGCCTGGTTCTAGGTGACAGATGAAGCAAAGCATGTTATTAGGTAATTAAATAATTCATCAATAAATCAGTCTTCCTGAGCTCCAGTCCCATGCCGGGCACTGTTCTATGGTATAGAGGTGTGTCACTTGATGATACCGACATAGTGCTTCATAGCTCTCATGGCTGTGTGACTTCATTCAAGTCGAAGACAACAGAAGACAGTCCACAGATAAATGAGGGATGTGATGTCAGAGGGCAAGGAGTTTTCTGAGGAAGTTAAAAGGGGATGAAGAACAAAAAGTGATAAAGACTAGCTCATTTAGTGTCTGAGAAGGGATTGAGAAGAGAGACATTTGAGCACAAACCTAGTGAATGGGGAGGGTAAGCTAGAAGGGAGTAAGGGAAAGAGGACCCCTGATAGAGAAGACAGCAGATGCAAAGGGCCCGAGGTGTGTCAGAGGAAAAGCAGGGTCAATGTCATGGGGGTGGAGGGAGGGGGAGAGTGGGAAAGCTGTGTGAGAACCAGGGCCAATAACTTGTGCACAAGGTCAGATGAATGAATAAGTGAATGAAACAATGGAGACATGAATGGGTGAACAGATGCACACAGGCACATATGGAAAGGTGGGTGTATGTGTACAAGGGTGCGTGGAAGAGTGGATGCATGTCTGGGAAGGTGGATGCATGTCTGCGTGTACGGAAGGATGGATGCATGTATGCGCGTATGTAAAAGTAGATGCGTGTATGGAAGGATGGGTGGATGTGTGAACAGATGGATGAATGGCTGGATGGACAAATGGTTCAGTTGATGGATGAATAAACAGGTGAATGAGTACATACATGGGTTGGTGAATGAAAATGAATGATTGGAAGAATAGATGGACGGACAGATGGACCATTGGACCCTAGAAAGCCATACACTAACTTAAACCTCTTGCATTATTTTTTAGCACTGCCTTTCCATGTTCTGGCCCATGTTACAGACCACTCCCCCACCCCTTGCAGCAAGAGAAACACCCCAGAAAGAGCAAGGCCTGGCCCAGCTGATGCCCGACTGCTCTTGGGAGCACAGGCTGAGCCTTAAATAATGCCTCCTCCTTCTCAGGAAGAGTCGTTCTGGTGGCGCGGGCACCGAGAGGCGTTTGGGGCAGGCAGCCGTCACTAACAGATTCATTAAGCTCGCTCCAGAGCAACGATAAAAAATCAATTTAGTTCACCAGGCAGCTTGAACAGGAGCCAGGAGCAGGGGAGCCCTCCCATCCGTGAGCTGGGGGCGTGCAGAGAAGCGCCGTGGAATCAGTAAGGCTGATGTGTGGCAGTGCCCTGTTGCTGGGGACTCCCTCCCCACCCCTGGCAGGGTTATAGGAAAGGCTGCTGGGGGGAAGATGGGTCCAGAGTGGAGGCTCCTGGAGCACTCCAGGCAGCACGGCAGACACGCCTGCCTCTCTGGCACGCAGGCCATGATCTCTCTCCTCCACTGCCTCTCCCTGAGTGCTGATCCTGCAAAAGGCTGGGGAGCCTGAGAGATCACAGCTTGGTCTCTGCTCCTGCTGAGCTCCAGTCTGGCTGGGGAGAAGATCTGGGCCCCATGCAGAAGTGTGGGTATAAGCTGAGATTTGGAGGGAGGCAGAGGAGAACAGAGGGGGAGAGGATGGTGTTAGGGGCTCAGAACCATGTCACAGCAAAACAACAGGTAGCAACTCCAAAGGGAGTCATTGCGGGAGCTTAGGATGAAAGGAGAGGACAGGTTAAGAACCCAGAGTGATAATGCTCCTCTGAGCTAGCAACGGGGAGCCGTTAGCACCCCTAGGCCTGGAGTAGAAGCCGGAAAGAGGCTGGGCTGCAGGGGAGGTGCCCTGCCGCCAAGTCAGGGCTGGCAGGGAAGAATGAGGTTGGCAGTTCCCTCCACCCATTGAGCTCCTTTGGGACCTGCACAGGGAGACCAAGGTTAGGCGAGCCAGGTGACATTTCTTGTAGAAGCGACATTCAGAGGCCATAGGGCTTGGGGGACAGAAGGTAGAGGAGAAGCAGGAGGGACAGATGGAGCAGAGGTAGGACAGCATTGCCGACACAGCTCAGAGACCTCAGGGGAGAGAGACCACTTGGAGCCGCACCGGGGACTCGGCATCGGTGGCAGTGTCTGTGGCGTCTTCCTTGGTGAAGCTGGAGGAAGTGAATGGATGGGGTGGGCGGGAGGTGGAGAGACGGATACAGAGGCAGAGATGCTGGAGCAGAGTGGGAGACACACAGAGAGCGTGGAGGGACAAGGTGACGGGGCGGGGAGGGGAGAGAGAGAGAGACAGAGGCACGGATGGGCAGGGCAGACCGAGCGAGAGAGACAGAAAGCCAGCGAGCCCCAGACTGATGGGTATAGAGAAAGACGGGGGTGGGGCGGGGCAGAGGTCAGGGAGCGTAGGAAGCAAACGGGACGATGTAACTAAAGGAAAAACAGAGACAGAGGAGGGAAGAGGAAGAGAGAGAGAACAAGGGAAATGAGAAAGGAAGAGGAAAGGAAGTGATGGAGCCCCGAGGTACGGCAGTCAGACTCTGGAGGCAGAGAAGATGAGAGAGAAAAACACAAACACAAGTGAGAAAATTCCCCGGGGCCGGAGGCCGGGCCGAGCAGTCGCCCACCTTGCCAGTTCTCTGGAGACACTGCAGTCTGGGACTGGGAGGACGGGCTGGCTCCCGTGTGCCCCGCCACTGGCTTCAGGCTGTGACTCAGTTGGAGCATCTGCAAAGAGGAGACACCTGTCAGGGTCTGCTTCAGAGCTGGGCGTGGGGATGGACTGAGTCAGGAAGTGGAAAGTGCTTGGCTAAGAGTCATGCCACTTGCTCAGTGACATGGCAGCTAAGAATGTCTCTAGAAGGCCACATGGACATGTACATCCAGGTGGGAGGGTGCAGAAAGTCAGGATCAGAAGACATTCACACACAGCTGCCCTTTTCCCCCTTCCCTCTGCCCTTGGGATTACGGGGTTATCTACCCGAGAAGGGAGTGGTAACAATGCAGACGCCCACAGCACACAGCACACACTCCCACGAACACACAGCTGTGCCCACACCACATACATCACTCACGCACCACACATCACACACACATGCACAAACCGTACACCCACACAGCCCCCTCCACAGACACCCCGCAGTTCCTACAGCAGGGCTGCTGGCCTCATGCTATGAGGGGCTGCAGCAGGCAGGGCCAGCCAATATCGGCCAAGTTAGGGAGTGAGTGGTGGAAGACTGGGGAAACTGAGGCACCAGAAGGGGAGGTGGCTTTGTGAAGGGCATCTGGGATGGTAGGGGCTTAACTTCTGCATCAAGTTCTTGCCTGATCTGCCTTGATGCTTTCTTAATTACATGGAAAAGCAAACTTGAGGTTAGAGCGGGAGATGGACACAATTTTGCAAACACCTACTGTGTCAGGCTTTTACTTTACATTGACTTGAGGATGCCTCACAACGAGGGTAGGACATATGAGTTTACTATTACTATTCCCATTTTATAGATAGGGAAACTGAGGCTCAGAGAGATGACCCCACCAGGAAGTGGCTGAGTCTGGGACGAGACCCAAATTCCCCCGGTGTCAGCGCTCTTCCCAGCATGCCTGTGGGCTTATTGCTCATTGTTCCAAATTCTCTGAAATGAAGAGGACCATTTGCGGATGGGGTGGACGGGAGGGGGCCCTCCATCATTCCTCTGGGTCGGCCTCTGCCAAGGAACTCTGCCAAAATTCCTTGGAATCTGTTGCTTTGAGCTACACACAGGGGAGAGCAGAATCAGACAGGGATGTTTATAATGGCTTCCAAATGTCTGGCTGCAGCTGCCTCCCCGGCAGTGAGGCCTGGTGGTGGGGGGCCTGCCTCTCTACCGCTCATGCACTTTGGGGCCACTGACGTTTCTTGAGCCCTTGGTGGAGAGATGGGCTACTCTGGTGTACAGGCAAAGGAATGAATGAATGAACACATGGATGGTGCAGGTGCAAGGTGCAACTCTCCTTATCTGTGAAACGGGAATAGTTATGTCACTATCAATCACTTCTGCCATTCTATAAAGCTCTTATGTGCATCCGCCACCTCAGTGAAATCTCGCAAGGACCAATCAACGTGCTCATTTGACAGATAACAAGACCAAGCCTCGGAGGTGAAGGGAGAGGCCTAAGACACCTAGTGATGGTGGAGAGATAACTTGAATCCAGTCTCTCTGTTTCTCTTGCTCTTAATTTTGCCCTAATAATTAGGTAAACAGCTACCTGGGGACCAGGCACACAGTAAGTGTTCTGTTGATCTCAGTGTAAAAGACACATCGATGAGAGTCTCCTGGTACTTGCAACCGAGTCCTCTGTGAGCAACACAGACCTGGTCTCCTCGGAGACGGTCATCTCTAGTTAGTTACCTCCCTTGGCCAAGACTCAGTTTCTTCTTCTTAAAGTTAGGCATGTTGGCCCCAACCTCAGGAGTTGGTGCAGGAAGCTGATTGGATAATGGGCAGGAAATCTTGCCCGTTACTGCCAGGCGCACGGTAGGCGGTTTTTAATAATATCAATAGTAGTCATGCGAATAATGGCTCTATTATTATTTTTCAGGACTGCCTATACCAGGCATGGATCTCTGTGTATGATTTCTTTTAATCTCATATAATTCTTCCCTCCATACTTATGAGGTAAGTTCCACCCCTGTTTTCTAGAAAGAATTAGGAGGCTCAGAGTGGTTAAGTGGGTGGCACAAGGTCACACAGCTAGAAAATGGCTGAGCCGAGAGCCTAGTTTATTAATTTATTAATCCCTAGGCTTTTCAACTACTACACACCTAGGAAAACATGCCAATAAATGCTTGGTTTGTAGAACTTAGCAGAAGTGCTAGCCTTCCCCTCTTCTCTCCTATGAGGAGTTGGTTTGTTTTTCTCTTCCCTGCATGGGGATCTGAGGTCCTGGACACAGATGGCAGCCGTCAGACAGTGTTCTCTCCTGCACCAGTTCTAGGTCGCTGCCCCAAAGGAAAAGGCTGAGAGGTGGTCCTGACAAAACCCTCCATCATGTTTGAGGTCCCTTCCCCAACATGGTTCCCTTTTCCCTGCAAAATCTCCCCTCTTTAACATCAGTTACTCATGAGTTTACTTTTAAGTTGCGTGTACCCAGTTTTTAGTTTTCCAGCTAGAAGTAGGAAAAAGATTTATTGGAAAAAAGTGAGGGAGAAAACGATTCAAGTTTGTCCGTAGCCTCCCTATTTGGAGAAAACCAGTTTGGCGATTTGTTATTTTTCCTTCCAGGGACAATTGTTATTGCTGTGATCTGTGATTGTACAGAATACTCAGCTCTGCATAGATTGATTCTTTTCCTAAAGGCAAGTCTATTGTTGTCTGTTGATGAGAATTAGGTACAAGAGAGTAAGAAGACAAAACCCAGCTAAGAAAAGGTAGCCTCTGTTAACTAGTTGGGCTTATATTTATGTAGTCACTGCGTGCACTTGTGTGTGTGTATGTGTATTTCACACACACACATACCCATGTACTCTACCTGGAAGTAGACATTTTTTACATTTTTCAGTTCAGACTTCGCATCAGGGTCCCAAACTCAAAAGCCCCCACCCCCCAGAGTGTAGGAATGGCTGCAGGGTCGGCCTAGGGGCTGGGTAACCTAGAGGGCACAATCCCCACCCACAGGGACAGCTGTTATGGTTCCACTAAGTTGCTCCCACAGAGGAATGCAAGCCCAGCATCAGTACACGTCCTAAATTTCCAAGAAACTCCACAGGTCTAGGTTTTTAGACGAAAACTCCCAATTTTTAAAATATTGGTGGCAAATTCCTTCTCAATAAAGCAAATGTGGAGGAAAGAAGACACGTGGGGGGGGGCCGCCCTGGGTTTGCAGCCCCTGCCATCTGCATCTTGCAGAAGTTCCTCCCTTGCTTATTATTTACCTTACTGCTATGGCAAGCATTTCTCATGGACCCCGTTAATTTCCAAAAAAAAGAGAGAGAGAAAAACAAAAACAAAATCTCTCATACATCAACTATCTGAAGGGCACTTTTTCTTCCTCTGGTCCTCCTTGTCTGTCAACTTCTTATCAATCCCCCTCCTCCCGTCCTGCCACACACACACACACACACCCCATCCTGCTTCCCACCCCATCACCCCAGCCATTCAATTTTATTAATGGTTGATTTTCTTTTTAAACTGTCTGCAGGCTGCTGTGAGCTCCTCGGTTGGCAGTGGCTGATCAATATCTTGGGGAGGGGGGTGTCATTTCATTAGCTAAGTGCCATGTAATCTACTTGGTAAGTCCCATCGCCTCTCTCTGAGCTGTCCAGAGGCAAAGGCAAAGCCTGGCCAGAGGCCTAAACATGACGACGCCCTGATGGAATCAAGAAGAAATGTTTGGAGATTCCCCCTCCAATTAAGGTCTTGTCTGGGTTTGTCTGGTCCTTGTGCTGTCCCCATCCCATCTCCTCCCACTGTGTCTCCAATCAATCATAGCCTGACGTCCTCAAAGCTTTAAAATGATAGAATTTCTCCATCTCTACAAAGTAAAACTGATCGTCTTAAGAACTCTGCAAGAGGAACAGTACGCCCCATTTACGGAGGACAAAACTCCGTAAACATAGAGCATAGAGAGGCAATGTCACGGTGCCAAGGTCCCAGTAGGAAAAGCCAGAATCTGAACCCAGGGCCACAGAAGAGCCTTTGTGGAGCATCTGGATCCCTGCCCAGCCACAGTGGAGGTCCCTTTGGTCCTGTGAACACTTTACCACATTCTTCTGGCTTCTCTTTATGGGGACTGGTAAAATCCCAGATGTTGTTCAATTACAGAGTTACGGCCATCTCCAGGAGCCAGCCCTTTCCCTACCTAGCTGGAAGACATTAGAGCCTTAAGTGGCTTTCCTAGAGGCACGGGCCTGGGAGAAGGTGAGCTGGCTCTACAGGGCGCCCCCCAGCACAGGGATAGCATTGTCTTGCAATTGAGAGTCAATTTCACCGCGGAGGGCTCCCGAGCAACCTGATGTCCCGAACACACGATTTCCATTAGCTGTCTCTGTGGGGCATCTGGTTCCAAGTTGTCCTGACCCCACTAGACAAACTCTGGGGATACCCAACAGCTCTGGGCAACATGAGCTACCTTGCCTCGGGCACATGGAAAAGCCAGGAGTCCCAGGGAACAATAGGAGGGGGAGGGGGAGGTAAGGCCGAGAGTAAGAAAGGACCCGAGTCCCAGCTGCCCCCCTTTCTCACTTGACAGCCACACATATGCCACGGCCTCTCTTTGAGCCTCCATGTTCTTATCTGTGAAATGGGGATGATCGTGAGACCTGCCTCACATCATTGTTGTGAGGATTAACAGAGAAGATGAAATTCCAGGGCTTTGCATAAAGATTAGTACAGACTGTCCACATCAGGTTAGATATTATGACCAGCAAGGAAAGGATGAAATGAGGTTTGCAGTCATCCCCCCCTTTACCCCCAGGGATGCGTTCCAAGACGCCCCGTAGCTCCATACATGCTATGTTTTTTCTATGTATACATGCCTGTGATAATGTTGAATTTAGAAATTAGGCACAGCATGAGATTTAACAACAATAACTAATAATAAAATAGGACAATTATAATAATAAAGTGTGATAAAAATTTTGTGAATGTGCACACTGTCTCTCACAAAACATTGCAGTAATGGGCGGCGGCTGTGGCTCAGTGAGTAGGGTGCCGGCCCCATATATCGAGGGTGGCGGGTTGGAACCTGGCACCGGCCAAACTGCAACAAAAAAACAGCAAGGCATTGTGACGGGTGCCTGTGGTCCCAGCTACATGGGAGGCTGAGGCAAGAGAATCGCCTAAGCCCAAGAACTGAAGGTTGCTGTAAACCGTGATGCCACAGCACTCTACCAAGGGCAACAAAGTGAGACTCCGTCTCTAAAACAAACAAACAAACAAAAAGTTGCAGTATTTTCAAGCCATAGTTGACCATGGGTAATGAAACCATGGAAAACTTAACCTCAAGTACGGGGGAGGCTGCCTTACTCAGCATCCGTGCTGTGCCAGGTATTGAGCCGAGTCTTGTAAGTGTTGTTTTATGGAATCCTCAAAACGGCCCATTTGAAAGGTGAAGAAATTGAGGCTCAGGGGAGAATGCAGTGGTCTGTTCCTCCAAAAGCCCAGGATTGAAGCCAGATGTGCCGGGCCCTTCTGATTATACCACATGATGCCATTCCCTTCCCTCCCACCGCCCCCGTCACTGATGACCTGGGCAGGTACAGGGAGGCAGGACCCAGAGCTAATGGCTAGAGAGGCAGGGAGCATTGACCCTGCAGTCTGGAGACCCCAGTGAAGCTTCTGATTCCTGTATCTCCACCTGGGCTCCCCAACCAGCAGAGGCAGGAGCCCTGATCTCAGAGAGGGTGGAGGATCTTCCCAGGGAATAGTCTCCTAGGGGATAGAATTGGAGGGCATTGCAGTCTCAACTAACTAGAAGTCAGCTACACTGGGGTGGAAACCCATCTCGGACACTCAGGGCGTGACCAAGGACAAGGCGCATTCTCCCTGTCAACCTTGGGTTCCTATCACTGGAACAAGGACCCTGCTGTGCAGAGTTGCCATGGCGATTAAGTAAGCCAATGCAAAAAAGGCTGCAGTGGGTTGGTTCCCACGGATGGAGACCCTGAGAATGTGTGTGCTGGGGGGCCTCAGGATTATCACCTGCAGGGGAAGCAAACAAGATGGGGGCAGTGGGAGATGCTTGAGTATGATTCAGCCTCCACGGGGGTCCCCGCTGTCCTTGCAGGGAACTCTGGAGCTGAGATGGCTCTCAGTGTCACCATGCCTCGAGGTAAGGAGGTCAGGGCAAAGTCCCACCTTCACTAACCAGTCACTAGAAGGAAACTTGACCTTGGACAAAGCAGCTCTCTCCAGCTGAAGGCAGTCGCTGGGAGCAGGGGCTCGGTTGGGAGCTGTCAACACACCCAGGAGGCAAAGTGATACATGTATCTGGGTGACACACCACGGCACCCATCAAGGAGACACTTGTGGTTGGGTACAACCACATTAGTTCTCTTTTTCTCTGCCAGGGCACCCACCATTAAGCCCTCGAGAGCTGGTAGGAGTGCAAAGTGGCTGCTTCCAGGTGATGGAGAAGCCGGGCCAGAGGAGAAGGTGTGATGGAGGGCAACGGAGAGCCTTGCCCTGCCCTATTTAATGGGGGTTGGGGTCTTAGGTGAACCCTTTGCAGGGCGGTGTTGGTGGTGGGAGGGGGGCATGTCCCCTAAGTGACACAGCTGGCAGCATCTGAGCCAGTGAGGCAGGAGGATAGAGGAGAATCGCCAGCCCTGTTCCAGCGGCCCCTGCCTCGCCTGTCACCCTGCAGGGCTGTGCCTTACAGCCTGCGCTCCTCGACCCTGGAAAAAATTGACTGCCTGTTTCTGCCTGACTGCTCGAGAGTTACAGGCTGCAGGGGTGGGGGGGAGGGGGAGGGGGGCGGGCGGGCGACTGCCTCCTCATCAGGATGGATTTTTCTGCTTCTCTGCTTGTAGGAAGAGCAGGAACAGGATACGGGAGGCTGCTCAAGGGGTAATCACTGTGCGGGCGAGGGCATGTCAGGGGCTGGCTTTGTGATGGAGGGAAGGGAGAAGGAGGGGAAAGGAGGGCATGAAGGGCCTGGATAGGCTAAGGTCTTGGGGCCTCAGGAAAAGAGGAACCAGGCGTCCTCCCATCTGTGAGTATTTACCTCTCCTTCCCTCCATCTTTTCATCCCTCTCTTCCTTCCCTCTTCCTTCCTTTTCTCCCTCCCTCCTTCCCTCCCTCCCTCCCTCCCTCCCTCCCTCCCTCCCTTCCTTCCTTCCTTCCTTTTTCTCTCCCTCTCTCCCTTACTTCCTTTCTTTCTCTTTTCCTTCTGTTTATTCATCCATGTCCGTCATCCATCCATCTATCTGTAACTTATTTATTCACTCACTCCCAAACCCACCCTTTCTCCCTTCTTTCCTGGTGTTCATTTGCTCAGCTCACATTTCTTGGGGACCTGCTCTGTGCCTGGCTTGGTACCAGGCACTGTTGGTACCCAGGTCCCAGGTTTCATCGTCTGATTGGTCAGCAGAGGGAAGACCTCATTCTCGGTAGGACAAGGTCTTTGGGGATCACTGAAGGTGTTTTGGAGACACTTGAAGGGTCAGAGAGGGCTTCCTGGAGGAGGAGGCATTTGAAGTCAGCCTGGAAAAGGGACAGAGGAATGAAGGATCAAAGTGTCTGTGGCTCAGTGTGCATTTGCATGGAGGCTGGTGTGGAGAGCTGGGAGGAGCAGGGTGTGGAAAGTGAATCTGGGTCATCTCCCACCCTGGAGAAATGAGTTAGGGTATGGATTATGCAAGGCCTTGGACTTCAGGTTCAAAAAAATGGGCTTTACTCTCAATAAGTGGAGTTGTTTTTATTTAAGCAATGAAACTCCTTTTCACATGAACTCTTATGTGAAATTCCAAACTGCACTAAACAAGATAAAAGTGTGGAGATGGTCTGGCTAAAGCAGGGGCAAGTTCCCAGATACTTCCTACCTAAACTTCCTCACACCTACTCCCTACCATGGGGCTGCTGGAACCTGGGCACAGAACTCAGCCTGACCTCCTGAGATCAGGCCCCACCTGGCACACAGTAGGTGCTCAACACATGTCTGTTGAATGCCCCAGCAAACAAACAAAAAGAAAGACATGAATTAAAAATGCAGACACCCAAGTTCATGAACATCCATCTTCCTTCTCCCAGGATCAGCGACTTCAGGAGAACACACAGGACAGTCCCAGCACACAGTAGGTACTCAGAGAGCGTTGATTCAGAGGAAACGGTGAGCATAGCTCTGTGTCCGGGAAGCGCTAGAAAAATAGCCCTGAGCAGGATTTGAAAGCCCGAGACAATGATTGCTGGCAGTATGAAAATGTCCTGCAGGGGACACTGTCACCTGGCCGGCCTCTGCCTTGCACACTAAAGAGCGGGGTGCCGGACATTCTTCACAGTGTGTCTCTGAACATGTACCCTCATTTCATCTGTTTACATCATTAATTCATATGGCCCAATTTGCATTTGAACACCAACTCAATACTTTTTATGATGCAATTACTACTCAGAGATGAATTTTTTATGAGTTTCCTTTTAATGTCTCCAGGGCCTTTTATTCTCAAGGAAATCTACTTGCGGAGGATAGCTCGTTTCTCTTAGAGGGAAGGATTGATTCTCCCAGGTACCTAAAGGGTACCTCTTCCCGGCAGCCTTCCCTGGGTTTGGTACACCTGTGTGA
This sequence comes from Perodicticus potto, assembly GCA_963574655.1. Classification (NCBI taxonomy): domain Eukaryota; kingdom Metazoa; phylum Chordata; class Mammalia; order Primates; family Lorisidae; genus Perodicticus; species Perodicticus potto. The sequence continues at coordinate 35,051 of CAUYRH010107815.1, read as the reverse complement.
ATGACAGCAATGTAGGTTGGTGCTTAAGGAAACAAATTTTGGGGTCAACATAACCTGGGTTCAGATTCCCACTCAAGCTCTCAGGAGCCACGCAGACTTGAGTAAGTAACTACACTTCTTTGAGCCCCAGCACTCTCATCTCATGGTTTAAAAACCATGTGGCCACCTCGCCCCTAGACTTCATTGACAATGAGATGAGATCTTATGGGCTAAGTACTCAGCACGGAGTCAGTTTTCATGAAATACCTGCTGCTATTATTGAAATACAGTACAACAGAGCAGCTGGCAGTCATCCACTCAGATAAATTAACCTTCTTGGCCTCTGTAATTAATTTGGTGGTGATGGGGAGAAAGGTGCAGGCGATCAGCCTCCCCCAGAGAGATACAGAGTGTGTCTTACAAGTTTAATGTCCATGAGCTTTGATAGGCATCAAATTTTTGATTTTTTTTTTTTTGATTTTCACAGTGTTGATCAATGCTGTCTTCTGCAATAGGGGAGGGGGAACGGGAAGAGACAGGAGAGAGGGCCCTAGGAAGGAACTTTGCTCCGTGAAGAGGGTAAGGCAGTCTGGATTTGGACTCAGCTTTAGCTGATTCCTAAACATTCCTGGACTTTGGTATGGAATGTGTCTTTTTTCCACTTTATAGTTGTATCACTTGAGGTTTACAGAGGGAAGGGATGGGTCTGGTGTCCCACTGCTCTTCTAAGTGCCCGAAGGAGTGTGCCCTTCCTTTGCACCAGTCAACTCCTATTCATCCTCCAAGGGCCAGCTCAAATGGCCCATCCTCAAGGAAGTTTTCTCTAAATGTTCAATTCTCCAAACTTCTTGTAAAGGCTTTTTCTCTTCTATTTATACATTATTGTTCTATCTTCTCTCTCTGTCATTTGTCTTTTTTCTTTTTATTATCTTTTAAAATTGAAAATAAAAGTATATTATAACATGATGTTTTGAAATATGTAAACATTTATGGAATGATTAAAGTAAGCTGATTAACTATGTATTGCCTCACACACTTATCATTTGTTTGCAGTGAGTACACTTAAAATCTCCTCTTTCGACAGCAGATTTTCAAGTATACAGTTTTCAAGCATTTACTATAGCCACCATGTTGTACAGTAGAGCTTTTGAATTTATTCCTCTTGTCTAGCTAAAATTTTGTACCTCTTGACCAACATCTTTTAAATTTCTTTGCCATATTATTAACATGCTATATACAAAAGAAATAAAAAGATTCAAATGGCATACAAATCTCTCCCACTTCGTTGGCCCTACTGCTCCAGTTTTCTCTGTGAGGCATCTACTTTTCCCAATTTCCTACAGACCCTTCCAGTGATCTCTGCAAGTACAAGTATGTGATGTCCTATCCAAGTTCCCTGTTCTTTACAAAGGGACACATCCTGTAGTCACTGCATGTACCCTGACTTTTTTACTTAGGTATGTTCTGTGCCACATTGCGTTTAATCAGTCTATCAATGGACACTTGGGTTCTCCCCAATCTTCATCCTTTATTACCTTTGTGGAGATCTGTCTCCCTCACTTGACTATAGGCTAAGGACAGAGTGGTCTATGTCTTTTTTTAAATTTTAATTTCTGTATTTTCTTTTTTTATTTTTCTTTTTATTTTTTTGAGATTCTTTTTTTTTTTTTTTATTAAATCATGGTTGTGTACATAAATGTAATCATGTATTTTCAAAGTACAGCATGGGGATTCTGACACATAGTGGATGCTCAGTAAATAGTCTGTGGATGGATGAATGACTGGATTGATGAACAGATGAATAAAACAACAAAGAAAGGAGTGAAGGATGGAAGGAAGGAAGGAGAGATGGAAGGAAGGAAGGAAGGAAGGAAGGAAGGAAGGAAGGAAGGAAAAGGGGTAGGGGAAGGGGAAGTAGACGGGAAGGAAGCCAGCCAGTTAGTAATGGAACCAGGTCTCCAGCTCTCATACCTATCTCTTATGGCCTGAGGAATCCAGCCCCTAGACCATCTCACTAAGGGAGAACCCAGTGGGGAATCCCTGTCTTCAGGAGAGCCAGCCGTGGAGCTGAGCACATGTGTCCTACTGTGCTCCTTGCTCCATGATAGCCACAGGCTCCCAACCAAAGCCCTCCCTTGGACACTTGCAAATGGCTTCCCAAGGCCTGCTGATGCTGGGTGGGGTTGCACCACATTATGGAAACTTCTATTTCTGTTTTATAAAAACAAAGTAGAAAAGAAAACCTGGCTCTACCGGAGACCCATGCTGGCCCTGCAAATCCCCCCCAGCAAGACAAGAAACCCTTCCCAAGCCGAGGCCTCACCCTGAGCCTGCGGCCAGTGTAACTGGCCTTTCCCGCAGCATCCCAGAGCCCTCAGGGACTTGCCAACTCAAATGTCCTGCAGGAGGCTGGCCAGAAATGCACAATGAAAAGTGAGGCCAGCACTTGGCAAAGCAGAGGACACATTTCTATGCCAGGAACCTGTTTTTTGTTTTTGTTTTAATGTGGAATCTAACTTTTAAATTCCAGAAACCAATTCAGATATTTGTTTTAAATGCAACATAGTCTGCAGCAGCTTGTGGAGGGCCATCATCAGTACACGTCTCTCTTGGATGCTCCTGTGTGAGAATCAGCAACCACACTCTGGATATCACGGGAGTTTCTGGCTCCCCTGCGCTGTGGCCCTCTCTGTGCAATTCTGTATTCCCGAGACCCTGCAGGGTCAGAGTGGGGAAATAAAGCAATTGTTGTGTGCTTTCTCTGCTTTCAACTAATGCATCGATAATCCAGATGTGTGTTGGTCACAGGCATATGATGTCCTAAGTTGTAGCCATTGTCCTCTTTTTTCTCCTCTCTTTTCATACTCTTGGACCCTGGTGGTTATAGACTCAGGCTCTAGTTTCAAATTACCTGAGTTCAAATCCTGGTTCTGTCACTTACTAGTGAGTGACCTTGAACATGTGATTCAGCTTTCTTCCCAAGACTCAGTATGCTCACTTGCAAACAGGGATCATTATAGTCTCTCTCTCACCCTGGAAACAAAATAAACTGATGCCAGGAAGTCTCTAGCCTCTTGTTTAGCCCTTGATTAATTTTGCTATTAATGGTCACCCATGTGCCACGTGCTCATAAAATGAGCATTTAGTACTTAGCTTTGCACTTGGCATTAAGGTCTCTGCTATAAGCAAAGCATCACCCACCTCCGAGAAGATGACCCCATTAAATTCTCAAATAAACAGCAGAAAAAGATGCTCAGAGAGGAGAAGTGACTTTTTGAGGTCATAGAACTGCTCCATGGCTGAGATGGGGCTACAATCAAGTGTATCTGTCCTTCTCACCACAGCCAGTGCTTCTCCTGGGGACATGGGGAAGGAGAACATCCCCTTTTCCCAGAGCCTCTCTTGACAAACAAGGAGCTGGCCTCCATTTCTGAAAAATGGACAGTTGTGACCATTTGCGAGTGGACCTGGGAAGAGAAGGACTGGCATGTGCTCATGATCTCAAGCCTGGAGCACAGGCTGTGCTGACCCCTCTTATTGGACATGGGGCCAAGATTTATAGAAGCGTCTGACTTGATTTCTCCTTCAGACCAGGCAAAGCACCTCACTGCCATGTGCCTCCGTTTATGCATTGCAACGGAGAATGGCCACACACACGAAGTCCACATCTGAGGGTCCTATATCTTTGTTCCAGAGCGCCAGCCCCATGCATGAGACTGTATTGTCACCTTGCCAGAAGTTATGACATCCGAGCACATCAGTGGTCAACATTTATTAAGCATTTGCTATATGCCAGATTGTATTCTAAGAGCTTTACATTATAGGACTCATTTAATCCACACAGTCATCCCCAGAGAGGTAGGTACTATGGTAGTCCCATTTTACAGATGAGGACATTGAAGCCCAAAGAGCAGAAGTAACTTGCTCAAGGTCACAATGCAAGTCACTGTTAGACATGGTCAGACATCAAAATGTGAGGTCTCAGATCTCGGGGGTAGAAAGTGGCCTTTAGGGCTGGGGGCACCTTACAAAATGTGTCTTAGCTTCTGGAATGCAGTGACACTTAACATAGCTCCATCAGGTCATCTGGCCATGCACTTACGGGCTGTTTGGCCCAGGGTCCATTTATTCACCTCTGGGGGACCCACTTCTAAACCGGGGATCAACTTGCCTCACCTCTCAAAGGGATGAGGACTGGAGCACCTCTGACATGGTGAGATGGGTATGGCATGCTTTGGGGAAGTGGTGGGCTGATAGGCAAAGGCGGGCATTCCTGCCATTATTCCTGGCCTCCATCAGGCCTGGCTCTCACCGTGGTTGGCTTTGAGGTGCAGCCAGCCACTGACTCACCTCGCTGGGTGCATAGGCTTAAGTTATGTCAGAAGAACTAGGCCACGGTTATTAATTCAGCAACAATAAGAAAGTCTAAGCTTTGCCCATCTGCCACCTGTGTGCCCTGGGGCAAGTTCCTTCCCCTCTCTGGGCCTCAGTATCTCCAGGAACTTAAAACCTTGAACTCTAGGAACATTTGGGGCTCAATTATTAGAAAATTGCAAACCCCAGCAGAAGCCTCCCTCAGTTTGTTCCTCCTCGCTCCTTTGTCTGAAAATCGGATGGTGAAAATACCCTCTCTCCTAACTGATTTGGATCTATCGCTGACACAAAGAAACTGGGGACTAGTGCTCTGTTTCCACAATTAACGATGTGATTATTGCCATTGCTGTTGTGGTTAATATTAGCTGCATTAACTGAACTCACTGAGAAGTATGTGGTGAGTATTTTAAATGCATTATCGCCTTGCATTCTCAAAGTAACCTTCTGGGCTAGGGACAGTGATTCCTGTCATTTAACAGATGAGAAAACAGAAGCTCAGAGGGGTTGATTAAGTCACTCGAGGTCATTTTCAGTGCCAGGACCAGGGGAAGGCACCATTTGAACCAGAAGAATTTCGATCTTGGACCTTGTATCTCCACTCTCAGCCATGCGGCGGCCCACCCTGCTCTGCAGATCAGGAAACAGACTCACCTTGGTCACCTAGCATGGAAATATTCTGAATCCAGACAGCCAAGACAGAAAAAATAAGGAAAAGGGAAAAAAAAAAAAAGAAAGAAAAATGCAGAACGCTTTGTTCCTCGAACCATTCTCCACAAGCACGATCTCTGCCAGGTACATGACTTAACTGTGGAGGCGATCCCCCCGCCCCCGCCCCCCTGGCTGCCTCAAGCTCCCCTGGCAGCCTGGTGGTCACGTGACGCCCAGATAGCCCTGGTTGCTATTCAAGCGTGTCCATGTGAAGCAGCTCTGGCGAACATCACTCCCACGAGGGAAAGGGAGCAGGCGGAGGCTGGAGTTGGCCTTGGACATGGCCCCTTGGCCCCGCGCCCCTGTCAGTACCTCCTGCAGGCCTTTCAAAGATGCCAAGTAGCCCGTCCCTGCACCCCTGCCCAGGAAGCAGGAACACAGGCCGGAGGAAACAGCCTCCACAGGGTAGCATGGACATTCTGCTCATTGGGGTTGAGCCTTACTCATTCATTCACTCACTCACTCCTTCATTTATTCATTCATTTGCTTACTACTCACTGAATAAATACAATGTGCCGGCCACTCTTCTCAGCACCAGTGATCCGGCAGGGAGCAAAATGCAGCAGGACCGCCATAGTTGATCACCTCTTTAAGTTGACCTAATTTTCACAGACCCGACGTGCACCACATGTACATATAAGTTCCTTCTGTTGATCACCTCCATATGTTGACCAGTTTGCTACAGTCCCCGTGAGTGGCCAACTTACAGAGGTCATACTGCAGCTGGTATCATCACTGAGCCTATGGCCTAGCAGGTTAGATCACCGTAAAACAATTAAATACTCAATTAATTATTCGATTGCAATCATGCTGTTTCAGAAAGGAAGCACAGAACCTCTAATCTTCTACAATAGGGGCCCAGCCTTGTCAGATGCCCAGTTACAAAAGTAAAGCTTTCTCTCCCCGTTCATTCTCCATACTGCAGAGCAGACATTTGCAAGCACTTGGAATCCTGCAGGTCTTAAAAAAAAAATACGTCAGCATTTTGGAAGAAACATCAATGATCCTCTGGATCCTTGTGATGAGAACTTTGAGCTGGATTTCTGGGTTTGAATGCAGCTCTGCTGTCAACTCTCCACCCTTGCACAGGCTAATGAAGCAACTGTCCTTGCTGGAATGAGGATAAACAGGGTACTAGAGCTATGTCCACAGACTAAATGAGACCCCGCATCTGACTCACTTAGCACGGGCCCGCCCCAGACCAGCAAAGCAGAACGTGGTACCCTCCGTGATGGTTTAGCTTCTTCATGGGAGGAAACATGACCCAGGCTCCCCCACCAAGTTCAAGGGCTTGTACTTGAATTCATGTCTCTGGACCCCCAGACTAGTGCTTTTGCCAAACACAGTTGAACATTTGCTACAGAATCAGAGCGCCTGCCATTCCCCAGCCTCTGTCATACACATCCCAGAATCCTCACCCAAGATCAAGTCCTAAGACCCAAGTGCCACCCACCCTCCAAGGTGGCTGTGCAGCCATGTTCGAGGGCAGCTGGGTAAGTGGGAGGGGAGAGAGGCAAAACCACCCAGCACAGAGCTTTGCTTTGCTGTGTTGGGAGCAGTAACTTCTCCTAATTATTTCCCAGCTCCTGGATTCATTAGCGACCCCAGTATTAATTCAGATCACTGCATTTATCCCCATCTGTCCTAGATTTGTCACCAAGACACTGAGGATGCTAATGTAGCGAGTTTAGTGATGAAGGATCATTGCAGAGTTAAAATTGTTGCTCAAAGGTGGAAAGGCTTTCACCCATATTTAGCTTAAAACGAGGAAGGAGACTCCACCCCCCAAAAACCCACCAAGCATAAGCATACACCCCTAAGCCAGGCAGCCTGGGGGCCCACAGGCAGATAACCTTCCACCCTGGCCTCAGCATCAGAGAAATTCCTTTTAAATGACTCCACAGACTTCCCCACCCACTGAGTTTCCCCTCTTTGGCTAACAGATGGGCTCAGCTAACCATTCCCAGCTTCCTGATAAAGCAGTGTCAGGCAGAGAGGCCCTCTCAGAAAGGCATGCTTGGATAATAAATTCCAAGGCACCCCTGCCATCTGCAGGCTGCCAATCATGGGGGCGCCGGGCACACCAGGGCTCCCAGCCTGCTGCTGGGAAGAGGCTGGGGTGGGACCTCTGCGGGGGGGGGGAAGGCAGACTGCCCCAGCTGCCCTGTCCTGCCCAGCCTGCAACCTGTCCCAGCTGAAAAGGCGGGGGCCCCTCTGTCCACTCACCGTCCTCCCTGTCATGCAAGAACCAGCACGCAGGCTGCACTGTGGTTCAGGGCAATGGTCACAAGCCTGGAAGGCAGTCAGTCAGATCCACTGCCTCATTTCAGCTCAGCAACCTTCCAGCATTAGATCTCATGCCAGCAGTTTCCCCACAGGAACCTCGGTTCCCCATCTGTACAATGGGAGTTAAAGACACGCCCTCTTCTTGGTAGATTTTGTGTGAGGATGTAAACAAAATGCATGGCACCTTGTCTGGTTCACGGATAGAAGCAGCAGCTGTCAACTTCACCATCATCATCATCGTTAATATTATTCCTGTTGTTGAGATCATTTAGAACCCCATTTAGCCTGACAAATGGGCTTCGTGATGTTTGCTTCCTGTGATTCTTGCGTTGGAGATGTGGCAAAATATGTGTGACTGTCTTACTCCAGCAGAGAGTAGGCCTTCAGAAAATATTAGTTGGCCCTGTCAATCTATAATTCCTTCATTCCTTCATTCATACAAGAGACACTCAGTAGACACCGTGCCAGCCCCTAGATTAGACCTGGAGAATGGAAAAAGAAAGCAGTCACTACTTTTAAGTCACTTGTAGTCTAGGGAGCAAATACAGTGGTCCCTGCCAAGGTACAGGGCCTGACGTTTTTGAAGTTTTAGAATTTCTCTGGAAGAGGTCAGGCATCCCAGATGAGCTCTCCCCACCGCATAATAGAAGAGATTATTGTCCCATATTACTTAAGCGCTTTCTGATTGCTGAGGTTTCCTGAGCTCAGAGAGGTATGCTGTGCAGTGGGTGTGCTGTTGTCTCTCACCCTGGGGCAAAAGAAAGACATTCCAAATCCATTACTCTCTTTTGTGTTGAATGGAAGTAGGATTCAGATTCCAGAAAGATTTCTTATTCCAGCTGATTGGATCTGGCACAAAAGTTCAAGACAAACATCATCTCATCCTTAGATTAAGGGCCAGTTATGTCTGGCTATGTCTGGCCCACACATTGGTCCTGTAAATAAAGTTTTATTAGGATGCATACACACCCATTCTTTATTATTAAATCATAGCTGTGTACAATAGTGCAATCGAGGGGTACAATGTGCTGGTTTCATATACAATCTGAACTATTTTCTTTTTCTTTTTCTTTTTTTTTAAATACATGTATTTTATTATTCTTCATTACATTATTTCCGCCCCCCCCCCGTCCGTGATAAGACAGTATTGACAATCTGAACTATTTTCATCAAACTGATTAACATAGCCTTCTTGGCATTTTCTCAGTTATTATATGAAGACATTTGTATTCTGCATTTAGTAAGATTCGCCTATACCCTTCTAAGATGCACCGTAGGTGTGGCCCCACCAATTACCCTCCCTCCACCCTAACCTCCCCCCTCTCCTCCTTTCCCTTGCCTCTTTCCCCATATTCTTGTGTTATAGTTGTGTTATACCCTTCATACAACAGCTATAAATTAGCTTCGTAGTAAGTATACATTGGATACTTTTTCTTCCATTCTTGAGATATTTTGGTAAGAAGAATATGTTCCAGCTCCATCCATGTAAACATGAAAGAGGTAAAGTCTCAATCTTTCTTTAAGTCTGCATAATATTCCATGGTATACATATACCACAATTAATTAATCCATTTGTTGGCCAATGCGCACTTAAGCTTGTTCCATGACTTAGCAATTATGAATTGGGCTGCAGTGAACGTTCTGGTACAGAGGTCTCAAAGCTGCATTTAATGCACTAGTACTATTATTTTGCCAAAGGAATCAGACTTGGTGAACCTTACTGCTTAATATTTCTAAGCTCTTCACGTCTTCTATATGTGTATGTTTCTTCCACAAAGTCATTCTCTTTATTAATTTTTACTTACCATTTGAAAAACTGCTGCGTTGTGTGGCTATTGGCATGAAAGATGAATTATAAAGTGTTATTGTTTTATTATTGCGTAATTGTTATCCAAATAAACATATTGAAAAAGGCCTGTTGGTGTTTAACATGTAACAAATTCCTAGCATGATATTATTTGAAACTTTCATTTAATGCATGGCTAAATCTTGTTTCGTAGATACAGTTGAGTTGAATGAGAACCAGCTCAATTTTACTTATGATAACAGGAATGCTCTAATACAGTAGAGATGTTCAATTTGTCATTGTGCTTATATTTGTCACTAAAATGAAAATAGTAAGGTCATGCATAAAAACAGAGGAGAAAGTAGAGCAGGGCTGTAGGAATTTAATGACCAATATTTCAGATTGGTTCACATTATATTTCTCTTTTCTCTGCTTGACACAATTCACTAAAATGGGAAAGATAATATTCGTGTGGTTCAGAGACAAAAATTAATTAAGCAATATTTTCAATTACTTTGAGATCACTAATCTCAAATCACTTCAATGGTTTCACTTATGTGGTAGTCATGAATGCAGCAAATTCAATGATTCATATTCCAGGTTTAAAAAAATAATCATTACATTCCACAGGATTAAATATTGAGAGAAGGATAGAGATTTAATCACATTGGTCTTAATAATTCTAATGATAAAGGGAAAAGTCAAACCTGGAAAGACACGGCGAGTGGCCACTCATCACCGTGGGGCGAGTGCGTGTCCACTTACCCTTCATAAAATATGTCTATGGCTGCTCTCTATTTGAATACTCCATCAAAACACAAAAAAACTTTTGAAATTCGGAAACTTCAATTAATCAAGAGAACACTCTGGGCATTGTAAGAGGAAGTTATAGCACTGTAGGTATCTCTGCACTGAGATCACATATGGGGGAGAAAGAATAAGGGGTGCTCTATGTTGCCACGCTTTCCTCTCTATTTTATTTAAACAGACACTTTTTGGAAGGTGGGAATTTTATTGGAGGTATGACTAATGAACAAATATTTCAAACTTTACACTCTGTGGATTGTATGCAATCTCCGCATGGCACCTTTATTCTTGACAACTACCCGCAATATACCTTACTCTGATTTGAAGTACAAAAACTTCAAAAAGAGAAATAACTTGAAAATCAAAACTAGACTCAAGAGAATTCATAGGAGCAGTTTAAAGCATTTATGGCTAATTCAGTTTTTGGAAACACCTCTCTATTAATAAGTATAAATGTTTAAAAGGCTAATGATTATTATTCCTTTCCTTCTCTTTCCATAGGAGCTCTGAGTTCATTGGGACAATGATTTGAGTCAGATATGAGTTGAACTCAAGATATTGGCTATGACACAACTAAGGTAGAGGACGTGGCTTGGATTCAATGAGGGCACACAGTTATTCTGAGTTAGACTCATTCACCTGTTCCCTGGAGAGTTACTGCAGGGCATTGCCTGGCCTGCGGTCTCCCTCGTGAGTATCTGAGACCATATAAAGTGTGAATTCTCTGTAAGGCACCCTGAGTGATTTAGCCAGTTCTCCCCCATTCCTTCTATTAATTTCACCTGCATATTCCTTAAGGGAGGGGTGGGCAGAAAATGGAGAATAGTACTGGAGCTCAATTTCTTCATTTAGCAATGTAAGCAAGGTGAACAGAGGTTCTCCCCTTCCAACCTCAGCTGTCATTCTAGAACATCTGGCACGGTTCCTGGTGGCAGCCAATCATTAACCTGTTTCCCCAGATTTATAACTGCCCTTCTAAATCTGCCTTTGCAATCCGGATTCCTGCACCGCCCTTTGGGGAAGCTCTGTCCATGGGGTTTGACTCTACCCTGAAGAGTGCAGCCGCGGTTGCTAGCTGTTCACTCTGGCTGTCGGTCACCAAGAAATGCTTCTCCAAAGCGGCAGCAAAGGTTCATGCTGGAAGTACTTGAGCCCATTTGTGATTTCTCCAACACTTCCAAGAGTTAGGCCTGAAATGACACCAGCACAAGATGGCTGGACACGGCTGTTGCCTCCTGAGGTCTGGGTCCCAGAGCCACTGGGCTGCCCTTCTAATGCAGACAGGCCAGCGTAGGCTGAGCAGCACCTTCTCCTGACATAGGTCCGGGTGTTAGCTCCACAGCATTCCTCATCGGAACTTCTACATTTTAACAATTTTAATGTTTCTCTAGGAGTGATGTCTGCTTTTCATTTTGTTCCCACTATGATGCCTTAATCCACTCTTTTTGGCTTCTTAGTCACCTAGTAAGGAGTTTTGCGTGTTATGGCTAATTCTTCCAGTTACATTTTCTCTGTACATAGTCGAAGTGATTTCTGTCACCTGGGTCATCCCTGGCTGTTATGTTCATCCCTAGGATCCATAGGATAGTCTTTCCATTACTGTGGACAGCTGTTACAGCCTCACTTTTTCCTTCAAGTGTTAGTTATGTCTTAGTTTGGCATCATGATAATTTTAGGTAAATGCCTTTTTAATTATTTATATCCTGCTTGACATTGGATACCAAAGATAGCTGACATAGGCCAAGATGGAGCAACTACTGTAAAGAAATTTGGAAATGCCAAATCCATTATTTCAAGCATACACGGCCACAGGCTGGATTCTCTGGGAGCAGATACCTAAACAGAGTTTAATTTAGTGAACAGGATGCAGCTGGGGAGCACCTGTGGGTGGGCCAGGAAAGGAGCAGAAAAGGGCCGTGGGAAAAGACGAGCTGAGACGTGAATTCCTTGATGCCTCAGCCAGTCACACGAGAAACTCTGGAGATAATGACCCATGAAAATTGTCCCAGAGAGGGATGAAATGACCATTAGATATACATATGGGACGGTCTATGCACAACTTGGTTTCATGTAAGTTGTCTCTTTGCAACAGAGACAGTCTTGGGAGTAACTAATAGCTGATTGAGGATCAAACTGAGGAAGGGGAAAATGGACCAGAAGGTGAAAATATTTGTTGTGGGCAGGTGATGTACTTAAATTTAGATTTTTGAAAGTTCACTCTTATGATGGTTTAAGGGTCATCCAACTTGACCACAGGGAGATAATATATTCAGGGAAACTAAATGTGGTCATTGAAAGTATGTAAATAAGACCCCTTTGGGGTTAAATTAAGGTGGGATGAAGAGGAAGAAAGAGTCACCTTAGAATTTGGTGAAGAATGGAATGGAATTGGGAACACAGGGCTGATCGAGTGTAAACTATGTATAATAAATTGATGCTATCCCTAGAATGGGAATTCAGGAGTGACAGATATGCTGGGAAAGTATTAAATAGTTACTGTTTAATATTTGAAATGTCTGAGATACATTCCAGCTAAAGACTCCTCAGACAATGTGATATTGAGGCCTGGAAATCAATTATAATTTAAGGCTGCATAAATTCAGGATTCATCAACATGTGGACAAAAGTTGAAGCCCTCAGACTATATAAGAACACTCCAAAACATGTGCAAAAACATTAAAGGTGATTTGTGATATATCATTTTAATGTCTCATTTGAACATGCGGACAAACTTTTAATATGTTTTTCTGAAAACAAGACAATTATTCCATTTTCCATGCACATATTTTTCCTTTTTTGGGGGGGTAGTATGTAGGAATAGGATAGGAAGAAAGACTAAGCATTAATTCTTGTTAAATTTCTTCTCATTATATTCAACATATCTATACAGCTTGTCAAAACTATTTTTGAATTTGGATTGTGGTCATCTAGAAATATTGCATCCCTCTAGGCTTGTCAAACCTCAATTTGATGTGCACATTATTTCTCTCTCATTGAAACCTATGGTCAAGGAAAGATAATGATGTTTATAAGTTAGAAAAATTGTAATATTTAGACAAACTTTTTGGAAACTTCATTTTTATCTCATTTATACAATTGGGACCAAATTCCCTACTTGTAGAGCTACCGTGAGTCATGAGTCTAGAAAAATGTCACTTCTTCTAAGCATGCTGTCTGTCACACATCCTGTGCTCCATAATTGAAAAGTTACTACCTGAAATCTTCACAAAACTTACACCTCTTCTTATTTAAGACTTCTCATAAATGCTGTCTTTTCAGGAAAGCCATTTTAACAACTATATATAATTTTTTTCCTTCTCATTTTTTCTCCTTGCCCTATCTATTGTTTTTCTATTGTGCATTTATAAATAAACAAATCCTTGGGTCATTTAATCTCCACCTCTTATGAAGTAATTGCTATATTGACGGGAGTGAATGGAGCGGTCAGTGTTTGCAGAGGGTGGAGATGCTGGGTTCTGCTGGCTCCTGGGCCTGAGCTCTTACACTCGATAATGTCAGCTCACTGCAAAACAAAGCACTTCTGCCAATTTCTTCTTACATTTCTGAGCTTTGCTTTTTACTTTCCTGTTTACATTTATTTATCTTTATATTTATTTTTAATTGAGAAATAAAAATTGTGTGCATTTAATGGGGTAGAATGTGATGTTTTGATCTATGTATATGTTATAAAAATTAAACCAAGTTAATTACCATATCCATCACCTCACTTAGTCATTTTTTTTTTCTTCTGGTCTCTCCATTAAAAACTACTCTTCAGCAGTTTTTTTTTCTTTTTTTCACATTGTTTTGTTAAATCATAATGTGTTTTGAAATACACAATACATTATAATTATTACTTGTGGCCACCATCTGCATCATAGATCACTAAAACACGTGTTTCCTAACAAATGACACTTTAGCCTTTGATCATGTCTTCTCTCTTCCATCTCCTCTTTGACCCCAGACTCCAGTAACCACAGTCTACTCTCTACTGCTGTAAGTTTGGGTTTTTGAATTTCGCTTTTCAATTTAGAACAGTATGTGGTTTTCGTGCATCTAACTGATTTGGCAATATTTCTACTTATTTTATATTTTGTATGTAGGTATATTAATAAAGTAATTTTTAAATATTCTTCTTATAAAGGACATATTACATTGCCTTTATTATTCCCACTTTTATTTCTGACTTTAATATGACCAACCAGGGAACTTAGTCAATGTTTTGGTAAACAACAGTTACATTTTACTTTTGAATGTGAAGGTAAAAAAAAAATTACCTAATTCTTCGTTATGTTAATTTTCTGTGTATGATGTTTTACTATTGAATGAACTTGCTGAATAATTCTAAAAGATTACTGTATCATAATATAAAATTATAATAATTTTATTCTGTAGCTCACATAGTTTGAATATTCATTTATTTCTTGACCCACTGCTTCATTTTTGCCACTATATTGACAGAGAAAGAGTGAGAGGGAAGGAGAGAGACACACAAAAAGAGAGAGAGAAGGTGACTACGTGACACACAGCTGGTTGGATAGGTGCTTATTTTTCTTGGGACACGGAATCCACTGCTGTCAACGTTTAGTTAACCTTCCTGAAAATGTCAAATAAGGATATTGCCAGTTTATTTTTCAAAATACCTCCAAATCAATGATTTTTTTTGTGAAAAATATCTTATTTGAAGTCCAGGGTTTTATTTCATTTTCATTTATTTATTTATTTTTATTAGATCATACCTGTGTACATTACTGCATTTATGGGGGTGCAATGTGCTGATGATTTTATATACAATTTGGAATGTTTTCACCAAACTGGCTAACGTATCATTCACCTCAATTGTTTTTGTGTTTAGACATTTGTACTCTACTATTAATATATTTGACATGTGCCCATAATTAAATAATACAATATTTTTTTCTCTTTTTATTAAATAATTGCTGTGCACATTAATGCAATCACGGAGTACAATGGGCTGGTTTCATATACAATCTAAAATATTTTCATCAAACTGTTTAACATAGCCTTCATGGCATTTTCTTAGTTATTGTGTTAAGATGTTTGTATTCTGCATTTAGTAAGTTTCACCTATAAATAATACTATTTTTAAGTGGCTTAACCTATTGCCCGAGAGAACAGATAATAATAGAGCAACCACTAGGTAGATAAAAAGAGATAGGCTGTATAGTGAATGAGTGAATGATAACACTTTGTTATTGAACAGACATGATCATAATACTACATGTGTCCTGGATTTACTACTTGTGAGTGACCACATAAAATTAACACCTTTTTTTATGGAGATGGTGTGTGTTGTGAAAATTAAGCAACTGTATAAACCCTGCGGACTACGATTTGTCTACAGTTAGCATTATATACTTATTTTATGATATATGATCCTTACTAATGCAGCTTCATAGACCTAATGGGAATATAGTAACATACCCCATATAAAGAGGCTGGAGCTATGCCTAGCCCCTAACATGTCCAGCTGTATCCCTAAATAACCCCAATCATCACTGAGAATTTACCTGGTAATTGCAGCACGTAAAAAGAAATTTGTAAAATGAGCTTTGGCAATTCTCAGTAGCTAAATTACACTAACATTTACTATCGGAATAAAGACATTAAAATAACTATTTGGTTAGGAAGATAGAGATGGTGCTTGTATTCAGAGTTTTTATGACATAGATAGTTTGACCTTTCAACAGAATTTCCCAATTTCCCAGTACATCACTTTCTTTTGCTAAAATACTTTCTGAACTTGCCTTTTAGTACAAGACATTCTTCATACCTTCTTCCTAGGCGGTTCTCAATTTCTTTCGAGAGTAATTTAGAGGTTCTCAAGCATCCCGAAGTTGGAATACTCGTGGGCCCACTTTTCTGACCCTTCTCTACCATTCTTTGGGTGAAATCGTATCGTCTACTGGCTGTAACATTTCCAAATTTCCATGCTAAACATCCACAGCTTATTTTTATCTTCAGCCTGCTACTTCCTTTCTGTTCAGAGTACGCTCATACACCCAATTCAATTAGTGCTTCTCTTTATAAGTGTAATTATTATATTTTATTTCAAACACCTACACTCAACTGATTCTCTCACATCAGCCTCGCATAGAGTGAGGATTACAAATGTGAGCCACTGTGCCCTACATACTTCTTATAAGAATTTTTGTATGCCATTAGAATGATGGTAATTGGAATGTTTTTAGTGACCTCACTGATGATGAAAATTTTATTTTCAGTATTAATCATTGAAGAACATTTAAAATGAATTAAATAATTTATTTGAATGTAAATATTGATGTAAGTATTCAAAGCAAATTCATGATTATTTACATATTGATAGATAAAAAGAAAATCACAAGGGTTTTAAGTGTGTAAATGACATTTCGCTAAAACTAATCCCAACATTGACCTCTCTGATTCTCTGAGTTACTATTTCATGGATCTTGCAAACTATAGACATATTTTAGGATTGTTGGTTTAAAATAATTTTATAATTTCATTTAGGAATCATAAGCTAAATACTTATGATATTGACTGTGATAGATAAAATCTTGAATTGGTAGTAGACCTACCTTTAATTAGTTTAGGTCCAAGGCAATTAAAGCTTCATAGATCTAAAGTATATTTTTTCATGTCAAATTTTTAAGCATTATAAAATGTAGTATTTTTCCCGTAGATTTTCTTTATTATTATAGAATACAGGGTTGTAAAGTTAGTCTTGGAATTTTTATGGTTATGTGTAGAATCCTTTCAAAATGCATGTCAAAATTTCAAAAGTTTAGTATTTGGCACTTTTGGTGAATTGTCTCACATGTATACAAGCTGCATCAAGTTTTACGTGACAAATATTTTTCCCCCAAATGTAATATCTCTAAGAAACATCCAAGTTCTCCTTAGACAAAAAGTGATGTAAGGATTTAGGTAAAAATTCATAATCTATGATTATTTGTGGTGAATAACCCACAGAATTTCAGCATCTTTTTGAGCATTAAAGTATTTTAACACTGAGATTTCAGGGTCCTCAGTTTTACAAGCTATCATGCATTTTTCTCAAATACTGCTTGGAAGTAATATCTAGTAGATGAATGGCTAGAAAATGCATACGAACAATTTGTCACAATGACATGGTTCCAAGGTTATGTTGTAATCCTAGACCTTTGAGCATGAAAGGAAAGTAAAAGAAAATGCAGGTAAAGGAACATTCTAGGGCTCTATAGCTTTTCTTCTCAAATTAAATTCCCTAAATACACCTTAAAAGCAATGGTCATAAAGCATTAGTTATATTGACATCAAAAGTTAATAATACATTCCGATTTATGAAAATAGAAGAGACTTCCCAAAAAGTTGATATACAAATTAATTACACGATATGCTTTCAAATTCTTTCTTTCTTTCTTTCTTTCTTTCTTTCTTTCTTTCTTTCTTTCTTTCTTTCTTTCTTTCTTTCTTTCTTTCCTTCTCTCTCTCTCTCACTCTCTCTTTCTTTCTTTTTTAACACATAAGAAGTTTTATTTACAGTTGAAAACTTAAACACAATCTTAGGTTCTGAATCTGTGCTACTTCCAGGGTGTCTTGATTAAATGGGCAGCTGCAGGCAAGGAGACACAGAGGCCAGTCCACTTTCTCTTACTGAAGAAACTCACCCAGGGGCATGGAAGGCCTGGCTCATTCTTGGTCTGGATCACATCTCCCCATACTGTGAGATCACCGCAAGCAGCCTGGGCTCATTGTTGGGGTCCGTGGGAACATTTTCAATCTCTTTCATCTCTAGAAGTTCATCAGAGTTTTTCTAAACATACATGTTTCCCATCCAGTCACTTGCTCTTAGCACAGATGATGAGCTAATGTCATTTGTACTGGAACCACATGGAAAGCAGGCCTGGAACAGCATGCCTAAGTTTAAAATTTTCATCTGCAAATGGCCCCAGTAAATACTGGTGACTCCTGTTCCATCTCCATTAACAAAATCGCCACCCTGAATTGTGAAATCCTTTATAACCCCGGGGAAGGTGCTCCCTTTGTATCCTATTGGAACCCCATCTTTTCCGCATCATCAGTGCACAACTGTCTGAAGTTCTTGTCTGTTTTAGGCAAACATTTGCAAAGAGCTCCATCTTTATGGGGCCAACTTCCTGGCCACCAATGCTGACATCAAAGAACACCACGGGGTTGACAGGGCTGGAATTTGCCACTGCCATGGCTGCAACCCAGAAGCAGAAGTCATGATATTCTTAATAAACATTTTCTCTTTATTTTATTATAAAAAACAGTACATAATAAATATAACATACAAAATGTATATTAATTTTTTATGTTACTGGTAAGGCTTCTGGTCAACATTAGGCTTTTAGTAGTTAAGTTAAGGGAGAGTCAAAAGTTATATACGGATTTTCAGCTGTATGGGATTCAGCCTCCCTAACTCCTGCAGTGTTCAAAGGATAATCATACAGGGCTTTCCTTTCAATAATACTGATCTGTACAGTATTTCTTCAACTGCCTCCTTTGACCTGCCAGGTTTAATTAGTGCCATAATCACCAGAGAGAAGGGCTTGGGACCTGGTTCAAGAGTCAATGTTGTGGAAAGATTGGTTTTGATCAGCTTTGAGTTACAAGTCCCAGAGGAAATAGCGTCAAATCTTAATCCACACTTTCTGACATGTAGCCTACATTCAAGTGAAACTCAAAATAAAACAGGTATATATAACGAATTCACTGAATAGGATTTAATTTACTTTTTATAAGAAAGCAATTATTAACTACTATTTTCATTGTATGGATGTGATCATTGGAGTTCTCAAGGTCACATAATGATCTCTGAACACACTGTAAGGAAGAAGCAAATTAAAATTTGAACCTGTCCTTCCCTGGAGACCTGTTCCAAAATTACAGCAAAAGAGGGATACACGAGAAACAAAACTTTCCAATTCATCGTGATTTGCCTTTCCCGCTACAACAACTAGGATGTAGATACGTGATAACTTGCTTTTCCGCTGGGAGCGGTGCTATCACTGCTAAGGTATACATTTTGTTATGAGGGGCTTCTATTTCTGATTCTTCATATTAAAACTTTTACCCTCAGCACTTGTGCTCCATTTGTTTTGTTTTTGTGTTTTTTGCACTTTAATAATGGTGCAAATCAGAGCTCTGATTCAGAATATTTCCTTTATTGCTAATATTACTGAAGATCTGAAACCATGCTCAGCTGATAAAAACTGCGTTCAAGACAATGCCTTGACTGTTTTTGTCTTCATTGAAATATTTTTAAAAATTAGACAGAGAAAGAATCAATGAGAACCAATACCTAATTTGCACAATTCTTATATCTCTTTCCCTAGTTTACAAATCAGTTGTCATAAGGATGTCAGCTGCAGAACGCCCCTTGAGGATGCAAGAGCACAGGCAAGGCTGGGGTTAATTCCATGGTGGCTTGGAAATAGAGGGTATTTTTTAGGAGGCAAATGGTCTGATCAGGTAACCAAAGTGGAGGGCTGGGCCATCACTCCAGAGTCCAGAGGGATGAATGACACAGTGGGGGTGACTGTGGCTCCTTCTTCGGCTTTTGGGATGACAGAGATGAGGCCCTTGCCTCTGTTTATCACTCCCCTCTCATCTGTCATGCTACTTCCCTGCTATACCTCTCTGCTTCGATTGCTGGATAAGAATTTTTTTTCTCACCTTAGTGCCTGTGCACATAGGTGTAAGAAAGTAAACTATCTCCTTTCTATTGTCAAATGTCTAAATATTCTTAAAGATTCTCTTCATTATCATCTACTCCCTTACCCCAAATGGATACATGTCTCTCCTCTGCCTTCTCAGAGCACCTGCTCTTATCTCCGAGAAGTATTTTTAGTGCTGTATTGTAATTACTGATTTGCTTATCTTATGTTCCCATTAGATGCTAATCTTATTTTTGTTTCCCTAGTACCTAGCACATGACTTGGAACAAAGCAGGAAAAACAAATAAGCAGCAGTTGGGAAGTTGGCCCATCAGACACATACTTTTTCTTTATAAGAAACAGCAGCCTAGGAGACCAGGAGCTTGGATTCTAGTCACAGCAGTGCCACTAACTAGCTGTGTAAACTGGCACAAAATCCCTCTTTAGGTGTCATGTTCCATCTGGAAAATAAGGGTATTCAACTGGATCATGATTGGGCAATATTCTTGGTTAGCAGCAACATTTGCTTTTTCAATGAAATCATCCTGTAAAGCCCAAATAAAACATTGGAGCTACTCTGCATGAAAAAAGAAAATTGAGCCAAGCATAGTGGCTTGTGCCAGTAGTCTCAGCTACTTGGGAAGCTGAGGTAGGAAGATCCCTTGAGTCCAGGAGTTCAAGGCTGCAGTGAGCTATGACCACACTACTTCACTCCAGCCTGGGAGGCAGAGTGAGTCTCTTAAAAATAAAAACAAATAAAAAAAATTGTCTAGGGCCTTGCCAATTTAACCTGCCTTTTGCGTCATTCCACTCCCACCCACTTGGTTCTTGGAGCACAGTTTGAAAACCACAGGACTAGGTGATTGATCTTTAAGGTTCAGCCAGCCCAGGACCTTAAAGGATTTGCTGACCACTTGCTCACTGCTGTACCCATGAGAGGTATCCAGAGATGTATCCAGGTTCTGGGATATCTGCACCCTCACTGTTTTTATTTTCATAAGCCCAATTAGCAGAGTATAGAAGTCAATATGCTATGTTTGGGTTTTCAGATTGTTGATTGCCTGGTTTATTGGGATCTGTATTCTATTTTATTAATGAAGAAAAAGAATGTCAGGTATATCTTGGTTTTGAAATTGGACTAACATTTTAGAATCCTATGTGAAATCTAGGTATGTAATGGTGGCTAAGAGCCAGACAGAGATAGAAGAAGTTTAAATCATCCTGTATATGCACTAAAGATGCTAGATAAATTTATTATTGACTTGAGTAGCCAATTAAATGCTGGCACAGAGAGAACACCAGTGTATTCTTTGATGATATGATGGAATAATTAAAATATAATAATATGATATCATTGTTTTTAACTTGGATCTTGTTGGTTGTTTGAGTCGTAAGAGAGAGGTTAGTTTAATATTGACAGGAGACAAACGCATATAAGTAACTAAAGAATTCTGCATCTGTTTAGTTGACTATTTCTATTACTATTGATTATATATATTCTTTGAAGGACTAGTCTTTACATATCTGATTACTTCTATTATATACCTATTAAGAGATCAGTGCTATTAGCCTAATGAGATTGGTACTATTATGCCCAGGTAATAAGTAAAATAAGCTGAATCTTAGAGATGTTTAAGAACTTGCTACAGTTCACATTGTTTAGAAGTATAATATACATAGTAGACTTGTCAAAAGTGCGTGAAATAAACTATAAGTTATTTTTAATAGACTTCCTTTTGTAGAACAATTTTTCTACTCCGAAATTGAGAGGAAATGGCAGAGATTTTCCATCTATCCCTTGCCCTCACATGCAACCTCCCCTATTAGCAACATTCCCCCCAGAGTGGTGGATTTGTTACCACCAGTGAACCTACACTAAGGGATCATTGCCACCCAGAGCCCCCAGTTTACATTACATTTTATTCTTTGTGTTGCATGCTCTATGGATTTTGACACCAGTATAATATCATACAGAATAGTTTCACTGCCCAAAAAAATCCTATGCCCCTCACTTCCTTCCCCTCCACATATGACCACCACTGATATTTTTACTGTTTCTGTAGCTTCACCTTTTCTAGAGTGTCATATAGTCGGAATTAAACATTACATAATCTTCTCATTTGGGCTTCTTTCAGTTAGTAATAAGCACTTAAGTCTCCTCCGTGTTTTTTCATGCCTCGTTTCTTTTTAGCACTGACTAATAATATCCCCCTGTCTGGACATGTGTCCTGAAGGACTTCCTGGTTACTTCCAAGGTTGGCCAGTTACAATAAAGTTGTCATCAACATCCATATGCAAGGTTTTGTGAGGACACAGGCATTCAACTTGGAGTAAATACCAGGTAGTGTGAGCACTGGATTGCATGGTGAGAGTATGCTTAGTTTTGTGGAGGAAAAAAAGAAAAAAATAAAAAGAAAAAAAGGAAAAACAAAAACTCTTCAAACTATGCCCTCAGTGGCTGCATCATTTTGCATTCCCACCATTCATGAATGAGAGTTCCTGTTGCTCCAAGTCCTTGCCAGAATTTGGCATTGCCCGTATTCTGGATGTTGACCCTTCTAATAGGCATGAACTTGCATTTCATTGCTGTTTGAATTTGCATGTCCTGATGGCATCTTTTCATATGCTTATTTGCTATCTGTTGATCTTTGGTGAGATGTTAAGTTTGGGGCCCATTCTTTTCATTTGGGTTGTTTGTGTTATTATTGCTGAGTTTTAAAAATTCTTTGTGTGTTTTGGATATACAAAGACCCTCTGTGTGATATGTGTTTTCCAAATATTGGCTCAAGTTTGCAGCTTGTCTTTTCATTTTCTTCACAGTGTCATTCACAGAGCAGACATTTTTTTTCATTTGAGAAAGTCCAGCTTATTAATTCCTTCTTCCATGGATCATGCTTTTGGTGTTTGCCTTTGTGCTACCAAAACAGAGTATCTGTTGCTGGGTAGTTTATAAAGAACTGAAAGTTATTTTTTCACTGTTCTGTAGGCTAGGAAGTCCAAGATTAAGGTATTGGCATCTGTGAAAGCCTTCTTGCTACCTGATAATGTGGTGGAAAGTTATGGGCAAGAGAAAGAGCAAGAGAGGGCCCATCCCCATCCCTGTGACAGTGTCATCAAGCCATCCATGAGAGCTCTATCCATCTCATCACCTCTGACAAGCCCCATCCCTTAAACAGCAGTACATTGAGAATTAAGTTTTCAACATATTCTTTTTGAGGAAACACACTCAAACCATAATACTATGACATCTAAAAAGTCATTGCGCTTTAATTCCTTGAGAATTCTTCATACATCTTTCCAAAAAGGCTGTACTAGTACCCTTCTCTCCACATCCACACCAAGATATTTGATTTTGGGATTTTGTGATGTGGGCTAATCTTACTGGAGCTAGGTGATGTCTCAAAGTGGTTTTGATTTGCATTTCTATGATGATCAAAGATAATGAGCATTTTTTTCACGTGTTTGTAAACCATGTGCCTGTCATCAACAGAGAAGTTTCTGTTCAAGTCTCTTGCCCATAAAAAAAGTGGGGAGTTGTTTGTTCCTTTCTTATTGATTAGTTTGAGTTATCAGACCTTTGTCAGAAACATAACCTGTAAAAAATCTTCTCCCATTCTGAAGACTGTCTGTTTACTTTATTTACAGTGCCCTTAGTTGACCTACCCTTTGATCCTGCAATACCATTACTAGGTATCTACCCAGATGAACAAAAATCATTTTACAACAAATACATTTGCACCAGAATTTTTATTGCAACTCACTTCACAATATCCGGGTCATAGAAGCAGCCTAAATGCCCATCAACCCATGAATGGATAAACAAATTATGGTATATGTATACCCTGCAATTACCATGCAGCCATAAAAAAGAGGGATAGTTTACATCTTTTATGTTTACCTAGATGGAGCTGGAACATATTCTTCTTAGCAAAGTATCTCAAGAATGGGAAAAAAAAGTATCCAATGTATTCAATACTATTATGAAACCAATATATAAACACTTATACATTCATACGAATAATAAAATACAAAGAGAGTCCAGAAAGAAAGAGGACAGAAGAGGGAAAGGGGAGAGGAGGGTGAGAGGAGGGGGGATAGCCAGGGGAGGGAGGGTATTTTGCTGTAACTCACCTAATGTGCACAATGCAAGGGTACATTTCAAAACAATTAAGAGTATATGATAAATGTCTCACCACAAAAATGAGTAAGTGAGGTGATGGTTATGTCAATCAGTTTGATTTAAGCATTCCACATTGTATATCAAACCATCACATTGTACCCTATAAATGTATACAGTTATGATTTAATAACAAATAAGTAAAAAATAAATAACAATAAAAAGTCATTCCCAAACCTAAAATTATCTGGGTATTCTTCTTTGTTGCTGACTAACAGTTTCATGGTTTTGCATTTTACTTTAACAAGTAATCCATTGTGACTTAATTTTTATGAAAGGTGGAAAGTCTCTGTCTACAGTCCATAAACTACTTATTTTCACATATGAATGTTAATTTGTTCTGGCATCATTTGTTGCAAAAATGTTTTTTTTTCTCCCTTGTATTACTAGAGCTCCTTTGTCTAAAGTTAGTGGACTATATTTATATGGGTCTATTTGTGGGGTCTCTATTCTAAACTATTGATCTGTTTGTCTATTCTTTAACTAATACCATGCTGTCCTAATAACTACAATGTGCAGTATGTCTTGAAGTTGAGTGGTGTTAGTCCTCCAAGTCTATTCTTCATCAATATTCTGTTGGCCATTCTGGGTCTTTTGCCTCTCCATATAAACTTGAGAATCATTTTCCTTTTTTTTTTTTTTTTTTTGAGACAGAATCTCATTCTGTTGCCCTGGGTAGAGTGCTGTGGCATCACAGCCCACAGGAACCTCAAACTCTTGGACTCAAGTGATCCTCTTGCCCCAAACTCCTGAGTAGCTGAGACTACAGGTGCCCAACACAATGCCCAACTATTTTTAGAGATAGCATCTGGCTGTTGCTCAGGGTGGTCTGAAACTCCTGAGCTCAGTCAATCAAGAGTGCCGGGAATATAGGCCTGAATCACCATGCCTGGCCCCAGAATCAATTTTTCATTATCTGAAAAATAACTTGCTGGGATTTTAATTGGAATTGCCCTGAATATATAAATCAAGTTGGGAAGTGGCTTACTGATGATATTTAGTCTTCCTATCCATGGATATAGAATCTCTCTCCATTTACTGAGTTCTTCATTGATTTCTTCACCAGAATCTTATAGATTTCCTCATATAGATCTTGTATGTGTTTTGTTAGACTCCATCCTAAGGATTTCATTTTGGAGATGTTAATGTAAATGATACTGCATTTTTAATTTCAAATTCCACTTGTTCATGGCTGGTATGTGGTAAAGTGATTGACTTTTTGCATTAACCTTATAATCTTGAAATCCTACTGTAATAGGATTATTATTATTATTAATATTATTACAGGAGTTTTATATAATTTCTTTTGGATTTTCTACATAGACAATTATGCCATTTGTCCAAAAAGGAAGTTTAAGTTCTTTCTTCCCAATCTGCAAGCCTTTTCTTTTCTCTTCTCTTCTCTTCCCTTCCCTTGCCTTCTCTTCTCTTCTCTTCTTTTCTTGTGTTACTGCATTAATTAGGACATCCAGAATTAGGTTAAAAAGGAGTTGTGAGAGGAGACTTGCCTCATTCCCGATTTTAATGGAACAACTTTAAGTTTCCCACCTTTACATAAAATGCCAACTATAGATTTTTTGTAGATATTCTTTATCAAGTTGAGGAAGTTTTCTTCTATTCCTACTTTACTGAGTTTTTTTCATGAATTGTTTTTAGATTTTTCAAAATTGAAAAATATATATCTGTTGATATATCTGTTGATAAGGTCCTGTGATATTTCTTCTTTACCTTGTAATATAATAAATTATCTTAAGGGATATTTGAACATTGAATTAGCCATGTCTACTTGAGATAAATACCATTGGTTTTGGTGTATAGTTTTTAAAAATACAGTGCTAGATTCAATTTACTCAATATTATCTGAGTTTCTTTAATATGTGATGTGGTATCTGACAATATTTTGGGGAAATTTTTAGTCATTATTATTTTAAATACCTCTTTATATTCAAATATTACCAATATTTCCTTTGTTTCTTCTTCTGGTATTCCCATTATACATATATTACAGTCATCTTTGATTTTAAATTTTGGTGGTTTTATTTGAGACATTCTCAAGTTCCATGATGCTTTTCTTGGCCATGTCTTGTCTACCAATAATTCTATCAAATACATTCTTCATTTCTGTCACAGAGTTTTTGATCTCTAGCATTTATTTTTGGATCCTTTCTTAAAATTTTCATCTGTCTACTTACATTTCCCATCTGCTCTTACATGCTGTCTACTTTATCCATTAAACCCCTTAGATCTTAAGCATAGTTGTATTAAATGCCCAGTCTGATAATTCCAAGATTCCTGCCATATCCAAGTCTACTTCTGAAGCTTTCTCTGTCTCTTCAAACTCTTTTGTTTTTGCATTTTAGTATGTCTTATAACTTTTTTACTGATAGGTGGACATGATATTCTTGGTGAAAAATATTGCCATAAACAGGCTTTTAGAAATGTGGTTGTAAGTGTGTTGGGGAGAAGCGTTTTGTAGTCCTGTATTCCTATGAGGAGGTCTACAAAATCTGCTCCTCTAGACTGTGAACTTCACATGTGCTCCTCAAAGTCCTCCCACCCCCACTTTGGTGAGATAGGATGACTACAGGAGACTGAACTTGCATATTTCCATACTTTCAACACAGTAGGCACTGATAAAATCCCAGAAGGTTGGGCTCTGGATCGTTTCTCCTGAGGTCAGACTTTGTTACAAATAATGGAATGCGCTGGCATACTTAGAAATGATTTCTTTTCCCCTACCCCTGCCAGAAGTACAAAGGGATTTTTCGCCAATATTCACTGTAAGAACCTTGTTAAGTCCCTACAGATAAAACTCACAAAAATGTGAGATCTCTAATGATTGAGGTTCCTCTGGAATTTTTATCTGTCCAACTTGTCCATGCTAAGGCTCTGGCAATTTGTCAGTGACAATTCAGATTTCCTCATCGTGGCATTGGTTTTCATGGAGGTGTCCACTCCAGCAAGCCACAGTTCTCTGCATTTACCTATTGGTCTCATTTACCAATTAGGGGCAGTGGCTTTCCCTATGATTGCAATTCTTTAAGGTATCTAAAAAAGGTCACTGAAATTTCAGTTTGTTCAGTTTCTCATTTGTTAGGATAGACTGGCAACTTCTTGCTTCTTATATGCTGGACCAAAACCCAAAAGTTCCATTTATTATTTTATAATCTCTATTTTTTCTGGAAGAATGTAAAAATTGAAAAATGTATATCATGGGAAGAAATTAAAACACACATCATCAACTTTGTTTTTAGCCCTAGTTGGGTATACAGACTTGTCCTCCTATAGCATGTAATTAGAAAAGTGGACAATTTGTGTGAACAACTGTGTTCTGACATGGAACAGCAGGCAGCAAAGAAGTGTGCAGTTTGACATAGATAGGGGAACACACAAGGTAGGTATTGAAATTGTCCAAACATCTTCCTGGAGGATTTTTCTGGATCCCTATGTAAGAAAGGAGAGTCCAAACAAAATGCTATTCTCTCTAAAATAAAAAGACATAATTCAGACTTTGAGACTGAACCACATATAATTTTCAAGGTAAAGTAATAGACACAAAGAAGCTATGCAGAGAAAAAGCTCAAGAGATCTGCCTAAAGCTCCCTTAAGTCAGTCTAAACATGAAGCTGAGCATGTGTAGTGCAAGAATACATGAATTCAAATAAAGAATAGCTAGCATAGAAAAAGCATGGCTGCAAAGCTGTGAAAACTCACACAGGGCTGATAGTCCTTCAAGTGCTAAATAGCCAGAGTGGAGAGACTTTGTTGAATACCTGAGCATTCATTAGGAACCCTAGAAGGATGATATTTCTGTAGTAAGTCTAAACTAACCCAAGAACAAAAGTTACCTTAGTTCAACAATAAAAAATCTTAAAAATAAATGTCAAAAAATTAAGCTTATTTGCAAAAAAACTTAATGATCTGCCTAAACCACATATAATAATATTTAAAGGGTGACAGAAAAATTCACACACCACACAATGTTAGAGCCACAAATTCAGTGTCTAGTAAAAAACTATAGTCCGGCTTGGCGCCTGTGGCTCAACGGGCTAAGGTGCCAGCCACGTACACCTGAGCTGGCGGGTTCGAATCCAGCCCTGGCCCGCCAAACAACAATGAGGGCTGCAACCAAAAAATGGCTAGGCGTTCTGGCGGGTGCCTGTGGTCCCAGCTACTTGGGAGGTGGAGGTAAGAGACTCGCTTGAGCCCAGGAATTGAAGGTTGCTTGAGCTGTGATGTCACAGCACTCTATCCAGGGTGACAGCTTGAGGCTCTGTCTCAAAAAAAAAAAAAAGAAATCTCATGTGCTGTTCTCGAAAGTGGAGCACTGAGGTTCTGAGGTTCTTTTATAAAAAAAAAAAAAAAACTATAGTCCATTTGAAGAAGCAGAATAAGTTGACCCCCAAAAAGGAAAAATTTAGTCTATAGTTTTTCTTTCTCCTCTTCTGGGGACTCTTTCTAGAGGTTCTCAGAATGGTCCAGGGTTTGGTATACTTCATGGGCTTTCCTGTAATATCACCTGTAATAAAACTAGGCTGTCCTGGTTCCCTGCTAATAGAATTGTTTACCCTTATACCAAGAAAGTTGGGAAAGCACCATAATCTGCATATGGTGTGTGCCCAGGCAGGCTTTGAGAGGTTCATGCTGTGAGACCTAAAGCTCTTATAAGGTTGTCTGAAGCAAACAAAAAACATGTCAGCTTGGCCTGGGGTGGTTCCATGTATGCTAAGTGTGTTTGTGAAGGATCAAATAATCATTGTGAAAGTGTTGAAGGTACAAGCTTTCTTATTTAGTCAGAAAGCTAAATAAGAAAATGAATGTGTTTTGAATAGTAAAAATTAAAAGACTTTTAAAAAACAGTCAATAGAGAGAAAACCAGAAATATAAAAACTGGTAAAATAGACAGGGGATTTAATACAGCTATTATAAATATGAGCATGGATTTAAAAAAAAAGCTTAAAGAAGATTCAATACTTGAGTAATAATATAATCATAATTCAATATTTGAAATTTTGTTAAAAATTAAAGGATAGGGGCTGGGTGTGGTGGCTCACACCTATAATCTTAGCACTGTGGGAGGCTGAGGCAGGTGGATTGTCTGAGCTCACAAGTTCAAGACCAGCCTGAGCCAGACTGAGATCTCACCTCTACAAATAGCCAGGAATTGTGGCAAGTGCCTGTAGTACCAGCTACTCCAGGGGCTGAGGCAAGAGAATCACTTGAGTCCAAAAGTTTGAGGTTGCTGTGAGCTGTGATGCCATGGCACTCTACTGAGGGTAACAAAGTGAGACTCTGTCTTAAAAAAAAAAAAAATTACAGAATGTGATTAATAACTGAGTAGACACTGTAGAAAAAAAAAAAGCAGTGAATTTGGACATATAACAATAGAACTTACCTGAACTGAAGCATTAAAAAAAGGCTAAAAAAATAGTACAAGTCATAGTGACATGAGACAATAATAAGCATGCTAATGTCTAGTTAACTAAAGTCTCAGAGAAGGAAAGAAAAAGGCCAGAAAAATCATTTGAAAAAAATAATAGTTAAATTTTGTAATCAATTTTATAAAACTACATGTCCACTAAGCAAAAGAAAGAAAAGCAGGATAAACAAACCAATTAAATAATCATACCAATCCGTGTCAAAATCAAATTGCTTCACTAAAGAGATAAAAGTAATAAATAGCAGATAAAACACAAAATGATGTAAACAGAAAACAAATAGCAAGATGGTGGACTGAAATCAAATCATTTGAATCATTACATTAAATGAAAATAGTCTAAAATCTCCAACAAAAAAGGCAGAGAAACTCACCCTGAAAACTAGTACAAAGAAATTAGAAAATCAATTCAAGATACAAATGAGAAATTTACCTGGGTAGATATCATACAAGAAAAGCAAATGGAAATTCTGGAGCTGAAAATTTTATAGTAGGGAATATAAAACATATTTAAAAGCTTCAATAACAAACTAGACCAAGAAGAAGAAAAAAATCTCAGAAATTAAAAACAGGTCTTTTGAAATAATCTAGTCAGAAAAAAATAAGGGGGGAAGATAAAAAAGAATGAGCAATGCCTTCAAGACATCTGAAACTACATAAAGTGACCAAACTTATGAATTGTTCATATTCCCAAGCAGGAAGAGAGACTAAGAAGTTTAGAAAACCTATTTAAGAAAATAATCAATGAAAACATCTAAGGACTAGTAAGAGAATTTTTCAATCACTAGGGAAGCCCAATTATCCCCAGGCAAATATATTATAAAGACTTTGACACAGCATACTATAATCACAATAACTAAAGTCAAAATAATTTTAAAATTCATAAAAGAAAAGCATCTAGTCACCTATAAAAGAAAACCCATTCAACTAGCATCCAGTTGCTCAACAAAAACCTTACATGCCAGAAGAAAATGGATGGAATTTTCAAAGCACTGATTAAAGAAAACTGCCAGCCAAGAATTTTAAATACTGCCAGAATAGGTTTCATAAATGAAGGAGAAATGAAGCCATTTCCAGACAAGCAAATACTGAAAGAATTTATCACTACTGTAGGTGCTATAGGGAATGCTCAGAGATGTCTTAAAAGTGAGGAAAAAGGTCATTAATAATCATCACAAAAGCATATGAAAATATAATCCTCATAAGTCATATAAAACAATCACACAAAGGAGGAAGAGAAAGGAATAAAATGGCAATGTTGCAGAAATTTATTAAACCATAAAGAGAAAAAGAAAGATAAAAAAATACATAAAACAACTAGAAATCCATTAATAATATGACAAGAATAAAGCCTCACATATTGATATTAACCTTGAACATAAAGTGATTAAATACTCCAATTAAAATATAAAGATTGACAGAATGGTTTAGAAAAAGCAAAACAAAACATGATCCAACTATATTCACTTTATCCATAAAGAAACAGAAAAACTGAAGGTCGAGGAGTAGAAAAAGATATTGTCTGCAAATGGAACAAAGAGCAAGTAGGAGCAGCTATAGGTATTCCAGATAAAACAGACTTTAAATCAAAACAGTAATAAAAGACACAAAAGTCATTATATAATGAGAAAGGGATCAATTCTTCAAGAGAATATGGCAATTCTAAATATATATGCACTTAACCTTGGAGCATCTAGATTCACAACCTAAATATTACTAGATCTAAAGAAAGAGGTAGATAGCAGCACAGTAAAGGTGAGGACATCATGCCCCACTCCCAGCACTACACAGATCATTGAGACAGGAAATGAGAAAAGAAAAATTGGACAAACACTAAATGTACTTACCAGACCTTTACAGAACATTCCATTTAGGAAGCACAGAATATACATTCTTTTCATTAACACATAGAACTTTCTCCAAGATAGATCACATTTTTGGCCACAAAACAAATCTAAGTCTTAACAAATTTTAGTAATTCAAAATCATATCAAGTATCTTCTCAGACCACAATGAAATAAAGCTAGAAATCATACAAATAGGCTCTTCCAAACCCATACAAACTCATGGAAATTAAATAACATGCTCCTGAATGTTCACTAGATCAATAAAGATGGAAATTAAAAATACTTTGTAATGAATGAAAATGGAAATCAAATGTACCAAAACCTATGGAATACAGTAAAAGCAGAACTGAGGGGGAAACTTATAGCATGAAATACTTACCTCAAAAAAGTACAAAGATCACAAATTAACAGCCTAACATTTTACCTCAAGGAACTAAAAAAACAAGAAAAAAGAACCCCAAAGTTAGCAGAGAAAATAAAAACAAAGATCAGCGCAAAAATAAATGAAATAGAGTCCTCCTCACATACAAAATAAAAGGATCCAAAAAAGAAGTTGGTTCTTCAAAAAGATAAACAAAATTGATAAACCACTGGCTAGACTAACCAAGAACAAAGAGAAAACTCAAGTACATATGATCAGAAATGAAAAAGGAGACATGCCTGATACCACAGAAATACAGAAGCTCATCAGAGATGATTGTGAACATGTATATACTCATGAACAAGAAAATCTGGAGGACCTGATACCAAAACCAGGTAAAGACCCAACTGAAAAGGAGAATTTCAGATCAATTTCACTAATGAATATAGATGCAAAAATTCTCAACAAACTCTTGGCCAAGAGATTACAGCTTATCATCAAAAAGTCATACATCATGATCAAGTAGGTTTCATCCCAGGGATGCAAGGCTGGTTTAATATTTGCAAGTCCATAAACATTATTCACCATATCAACAGAAGCAAAACCAAAGATCATATGATCCTCTCAATAGATGCAGACAAAGCATTCAATAAAATCAGGCATCCTTTTCTAATCAGAACACGGAGGAGTATAGGTATAGGTGGCACATTTCTTAAACTGATTGAAGCTATCTATGACAAACCCACAGCTAATATTTTACTGAATGGAGTAAAACTAAGAGCTTTTCCTCCTAGAACTGGAACAAGACAAGGTTGTCCTCTGTCACCATTACTATTCAACATAGTGCTGGAAGTTCTAGCCAATACAATTAGATAAGACAAGAAAAGAAAGGGCATTCAAATGGGTGCAGAGGAGGTCAAACTCTCCCTTTTTGCTGATGATATGATCTTATACTTAGAGAACCCGAAAGACTCAACCACAAGTTTCTTGGAAGTCCTCAAAGAATACAGTAATGTCTCAGGATATAAAATCAATGTCCACAAGTCAGTTGCCTTTGTATACGCCAACAACAGCCAAGATGAGAGGTTAATTAAGGACATAACTCCCTTCACCATAGCCCCAAAGAAAATAAAATACTTAGGAATTTACCTAACAAAGAGGAGAAAGACCTCTATAAAGAAAATTATGAAACCCTAAGAAAGAAAATAGTAGAAGACTTTAACAAATGGAAGAACATACCATGCTCATGGCTGGGAAGAATCAACATTGTTAAAATGTCTATACTTCCCAAAGCAATCTACCAATTCAATGCCATCCCTATTAAAATACCACCATTGTACTTTCAAGACTTGGAAAAAATGATTCTGTGCTTTGTATGGAACCAGAAAAAAAAAACCTGTATAGCTAAGGCCGTTCTTAGTAATAAAAACAAAGCCAGGGTATCACCATACCAGATTTTAGGCTGTATTACAAAGCCATAGTGGTCAAGACAGCATGGTACTGGCACAAAAATAGAGACATAGATACTAGGAATCATATAGAAAACCTGGAAATGAAACCAACAACTTACAGCCACCTAATCTTTGATAAAGCAAACAAGAGTGTCCACTAGGGGAAAGACTCCCTATTCAATAAATAGTGCTGGGAGAATTGGATATCCACATGTAAAAGACTGAAACTGGATCCACACATTTCTCCACTCATGAAAATTGATTCAAGATGGATAAAGGACTTAAATTTAAGGCATGAAATCGATAAAAATCCTCAAAGAAAGAATTGGAAAAACACTGGAAGATATTCGCCTGGGGAAAGACTTTATGAGGATGACTGCCATGGCAATAGCAACAACTGCAACAATAAACAAATGGGACTTAATCAAACTGAAAAGCTTCTGTACAGCCAAGGAGACAACAACCAAAGCAAATAGACAACCTACCCAATGGGAAAGGATATTTGCACATTTTGAATCTGACAAAAGTTTAATATCCAGGATCTACACAGAACTTCAATTAATCTACAAGAAAAAAACCAACAATCCCATACATCAATGGGGAAGAGAGATGAATAGAATCTTCACTTACATTTCTTAATGAGGAGAGATGGTCATAATTAAATGACAAAAGTAATACAGAGAAGCATATGTACAGAAAATAAATCAATATATACCTAGAAAAAGTGGTGAAATTAGGGGTGATTTTGTTATCACTTTTATTTCTGCCTATATGTTTTCTAATTTCTCAAACAATAAACATGAATTATTATTTAGTAGTCGGTGGGGTTTTTTTGGGAAAAAAGGAAAGTTTTTAAATGTGAAAGTAACTCTAACATCAGATATTTTTGGCTCTTTTCAATTTGTTTTCTTACTGATTTCAAAAGAAAAATGTGTGCCCTATATTAACCAAAAAATATTAGATAGAGCTCTGCATCAGGGTAAATGAGGCCCTCTATAATAAAAAGTTTGGGGAATGAAGAACTATAATATTTATAAGAAAACTATATTTGGCAAGGAACAGAGATGTTTCTAATGATAAAAAAAAGGTATATTATAGAGTTGCTTCAGCCACAATATGATAGGATCACCAGTCATCAAATTCATCTTTTTTTCCAGCTTCTAAAATATAGTGCCAACCTCACAGCATGAAACCCATTATAAATTGCAGCCCTAATTTTACATTAATTTCAAAATAAGACTAACAACATTTAAGTGTCAAGAGCATACTGCACATAGTATTATTTATGTCTTATAGATAAACTGACATTTTAAAAAATCCCTGAATATCTATTAGCTTAACTAGATATTCTTAGCTATTAGGAGAAGGCAATTTATTCACAGAGATATCAGAAAAATAGTCTATGAAATAAAATTATGTCTTATTCTGGGAACTACGTTAAAAAATACAATTTCTGATCTCAAGTTAAAAATGATAAATTGACTAAATACATTTCTCCCTTCTTCCTCCTAGATGCTACTGATGATATTGAAGAAACGTTAGTATACACACACATGCCGGTCACAAGAAAGAGAACGGAAGGGAATCCACTGGCAGATTTCAGGAAAACTCTGCAAGATGGAAAGAAGAATGCCTAGGGAAGGAGGCGGGGCATCATGTGTGTGTAGAGGTAGCTATGGCAACAAGGACACAAAGTTGCCTTACTTCTTGACAGAAATCCAGAAGGGTTTGGGATTGGAAAATAAGTTACATCACAAAGTGGGAGTAAGAGGTAAAGCTGCAAATGGAAAATGAACTAGAAGTCAGGGTGGTAGCCATCTTCCAAGGTGGCCTCCAGCGATCCTTCTCCCCTGGTAGGCAATTATTTAACCCAGTCCTATAGTAAAAAAAAAAAAAAAAAAAAGGAATGATCCAATGTGGCCAATACTGCCAAGCTGTGAGGATACTAACAGCATTCTGAGAGTGAAAAGAAAGGAAAAAGAGAGCACAAGAGGAGAGACACAATGCAATCATACACAAAGAAACAATTTTATGGCTCGGCGCCTGTGGCTCAACGGGCTAAGGCGCCAGCCACGTACACCTGAGCTGGTGGGTTCGAATCCAGCCCGGGCCTGCCAAACAATAATGACGGCTGCAACCAAAAAATGGCTGGGCGTTGTGGCGGGTGCCTGTA
>CAUYRH010107810.1:0-24318 GCA_963574655.1 Perodicticus potto | reverse complement strand
CCTTCCATTTGTCTTCCTCTTTGGAAGTTTGGGAGCATTCAAAAGATGTATCTTCCATGTCAGAAATCCTTTCTTCTGCTTGCTCCATTCTGTTACCGAGGGATTCTACTGTATTTCTCAGGTCTTTGAGAGCTGCAACTTCTTATCTCAATGTGTCAAAATCTTTGATCATTTTGTCTTTGAATTCAATGAATTCTTGAGACATCTTTTGGATTACTGCTTGAAATTCTAATTTCATCTTTTCCTCCATTTTATTGATCTTGTTTGCAATCCAAATTCTAAATTTGATTTCTGACATTTCAGCCATCTTTTTATGCATAGGATCCTCACTTGTGTCCGCCAAATTATTCCTTGGGGGGGTTGATCTAGTCTGGTTGTTCATATTTCCAGAGTTTTTCTGTTGATTCCACCTCATGATTATTTTTTACTGTTGCCTATGACTGTCCTCAGAGTTGGGGAGGTGTCTCTCCCAGATCACACCCTGACAGAATCACTCTGTTGTTACTGGATCTTTGTAGGGAGTGACCCTGTGTTTCTAATGATTTCTCAAACCCCACAGAGTGGAGACCTTAAATCCTCCTCAGCCTGCTTAGAAGACACTTTAAATTGCTAACTTGGGCTAAGCAGAAGCTTTCCCAGGAAAGCGCTTGTGGCTGTGATCACTCCTTAAGTGGCTATCCACTTAGTTTGCCAAAACCGGTCTCACCCTATACCCCTGAGGGTTAAGGCTGCAAGGCGTCTCAGTCCCCGCCTTTAGGCTGCTCAGTCACTAGATTACTCGCTCCCGCCCGATGCCTGTTCTGCGACCCTGAGGGTGGAGCTTGCCAGGGCAGTTCTCCCACAATGGCTCCACACAGCCCACAACCAAACACTGGTAGCTCCATCTATCTTGCTGGCCATTCTGGGGCCCCAGACAACACTGAAAAACCCCTACACTCTTGCCCAAGTTCTCCCAAGGCAGTTCAACTGAACACCAAGTCCAAAAGAAACCCAGATAGCTCGCAGGCAAGGCCTTTCCAGCCTGCAGTCCCAGTGTTGCCCCACCCACAACTGCCGAGAGTATTAGACCGAACGAACACACGCAACCACTTGCCCAATCTCTGCCAGTTTTGCCTTCCTCAGGGTGTTCAGAAGTCTCACGCTGTCTCCCTGTGTTCCCAAAGGGAAGTTTCTGGGCAGATCCCACCTGCCAGAGATGCCTGAAGTCCTCTCTCCCCAGTCTCACCATGCCCAGTTGCAAGGAAGTTGTTATCCATAAACTTTCTATACGCTAGAAGTGTATAGAACTTTCAGTTGCATGAAAAGAAAATTAAGGTAACAATTGAATTTCCAATAGCATTCAAAAGTATAAGATACATAAGAAAAATGTAAACACATAATGAAAGAGTTTTCCACCTAAGATTGCAAATCACTGCTGAAAGAAATTAAAGAAAACCTAGATAGATGAAATATATCTTGTGTTCTGGACTGGAAGATTTAACATTGTTAACATAATAGTAATACACAAAATGGTCTCAAAATTCAATTTAAACTCAACCAAAATTTTAGTAGTCTTTTTTTTTTATACAATTAAGAAAATCTGACCCTCAAATTTATATGGAATTTTAAGGGTCCCCAAATAGCCAAAATAATCTTGAAAAATAACAACAAAGTTGGAAGACACACACTTCCTAATTTCAAAACTTTCCACAAATAAGGTTAGATAGGCCAATGGAATACACCTGAGAGTCCAGAAATCAGCCCTTACACGTATGGCCAATTGAGTTTTGACAAGGTCTTTTAATGAGGAAATAATAGTCTCTTCAACTAGGGATGCTGGGACAAGTGCATATTCACACACAAAAAGGGACTTTGAATTACTACCTCATATCATATAAGAAAATTTCCTCAAAATGGATCAATGAACTAAATGCAATTGCTAAAATTTTAAAACTCTGGAAGGAAATATAGGGACAAATCTTTAAGACCTTGGATTTGACAATGGATTCTTAAATCCGACACAAAAAGCACAAGAAAAAAAAAAGATAACTATACTTATTTTTAGTGAATGATGTTACCAAGGAAGTAAAAGGATGATCTACAGAATGAGAAAACATACTTATAAATCAAATATCTGATAAGAGTTTTGTATCCAGATTATATAAAAAGTTCATAGAAGTCAACTACAAAAAGACAAAGATCCCAATTAAAAAAGAGAGATAGGACCTGAGATGATATTTCTCCAAAGAAGATATGAAGTAGCCAAACTAGCACATAAAAAACATGCTCAACATCATTAGTCATTTTTGCAAATCAAAACTATGATGAGATATCACTTTGTACTCACTAGGATGGCTGTAATATTATGCATATATAAAAAGTGGAATGTAACAAGTGTTGGTGAGAATGTGGAGAACTGGGACTCTCTTATATCACTTGTGGGCCTGTAAAAGTATTCAGCACTGTGGAAAAGAGTTTAGAAGTTCCTCAAAAACTTAAACATAGAACCACCTTACAACCTATCAACTGCGTTCCAAGGTATATACGCATAGAATTTAAAAACAAGGATTTGAAGAAGTATTTTGTACATTCAAAAGATGGAAACAATCCAAATGTCTATTGCCTGATGAATGGATAAACAAATAATGGTATACTCATGCAAAGAAATACATGATAGAATGTAGATGAAGCTGGAAAATTTGAGTTAAAGAAGTTAGACATAAAATGTCACATACTGCATAATTCTGTTTATATGATGTGTTCAGAATAGATAAATCCATACCAAGAGAGAGCAAATTGATTGTGTCCAGGGACTAGGAAAAGTGGAGAACAGGAAGCAGCAGCTCAATGAGTACAGGGTATTATGCTGAGGGTGATAAAAATATTCCAGAATTAAATAGGGATTGTGTTTATACATTGTCCCACTTTGTTACCCTCAGTAGAGTGCCACAGCATGATAGCTCACAGGAACCTCAAACTCTTAAGCTCAAGAGATCCTCTTGCTTCAGCCTCCTGAATAGCTGGGACTATAGGCACCTCACAACACCCAGCTATTTCTAGAGATGGGGTCTCATGCTAGCTCATGCTGGTCTTGAACTCCTGAGCTCAGGCAATCCACCTGCCTCACCTCCCAGAGTGCTAGGATTATGGGTGTGGACCACTGCACCAGGCTTACTGTTTGTACTCTGTGAATGTACTCCATGCACTGAAATGCTGACTTGAAAATGATTAATTGTACGTTACATAAGTTTCACATCAATAAAAAATAAATTTAATAGTGAGTAGGAATATAATGTAGTAAAGATTGTTAGTATACACTGCTCTTTCAAGAAACTTGCATGAATAGAAGAAGAGAGATAGATGATACTTAAGGGAAGGCCTATCAGCTCACGAAAGGACTCTGTTAACAAGAAAGGACACATTATGTTTGGGGAGATAAAGTCCATTAATTGTAATAGCTAATGTTTACGATATTTTTAAATGTCTCAAGTACTGTGTCAAGCAGGCGGCCAGACAGTGTATGGTTGACAGCAGAGACGCTGGATTTGGATTGCCTGACTTTGAATGTAAGCTCTATCACTTACTAGCTATATTCCAAATCCATTGCTATAGCTAAGCAACTCATAAGCAATGCCTGGGACATAGAGTTCTGTGTTAGACAATAAGTGCTTTTTATATCATTTTCTCACTTAATTCTCACAAAGAATAAGAAAATAATTAGGATTCTCCCCTTTGCTATGGTTTGAATGTATCCTCCAAAAGTCATGTTGAAATTTAATCAACATTGTAACAGAATTGAGGGGCAAGGTCTATAAGAAGTAATTAGGCCATAAGGGCTCTTTGCTCATGAATGGATTGATGTTGTTACCTCTCAAGTGGGTCAGTTATCTTGAGAGTTTGACCCCGATTTTTTTCTTGCTCTTAGTATATACTTCCTCATCATCTGATGCCTTTTACCATGTCATGCAGCAAGAAAGCCATCAGCAAATGTGACCCCTTAGTCTTGGACTTCCCTGCCTCTGGAACCCTGAGTCAAATAAATCTCCTTTCTTTATAAATTCCCCAGTCTGTGGTGTTCTGTTAAAGCAGCAGAAAGCAGACTAAGGTGCCCATTATATAGGTTACATTTAGAGAGTTTGCCTAGCACATTCCTTGGGGTCACAAAGTTTTATTAAGTCAAGAGATGTGTGAGTTATATACACTTCACAAGACCTTGGGCTCAAAACTAGCTTAAGTTAAATACAACTCATTAGACAGTTAATGGGCTAGAGAAGTCTACTCTTTCTTTTTCAAGTTTAGATGCTGAAGTTTCAGGGCTGACTTTGATCTTGATTAAGTCTCCTGTTATTCACATTTTAAGTTCCTTTTACTGTTCCTATACAGCACTTACCACGATTGTAAGTACTTTGAAAACAACTTAGTTTTCATGGGCTGATGCTGACCTCTCCCAGATTCAAGTAGACTTCTGACACCAAAAGAAGTGAGGTCCAACACACTGCTATCAATAGAGAAGGGGGAGAAATTGCTCATTACTCAGAAAACCTTCTGAATAACATATTTATATATATCTCTTATTTCCAGTTTCTTTGCTTTAAACCCACTCCCTCATTTTTTTCTCTCTAATTCCCTTTTCTGAAAGTCCTCTTTTTTCTCCTGCTCACAGTGGCGGGAGATCTTTCCTTCCTCCCTCTTCTCCAGTCTACACTGCAAAGTTTCTGCACTCCCTGCTGTAGTTTCCCTCACAGTTGTTGAGGTAAGCATTGGTCTTACAGCTTATATCCAAACCCATCAGGTTTCTAGACCAGCACAATATATGAAAAAGTAACATACTCCACCCTTGAAACTTTCATAAACTAACTTTCAAATTATGTGAATGTGCTTTCAAAATTGCAGTGCATCCTATGGTGATAGTGATTTGATCACTATTTGGCTTCTCTCTTCAATATTTTCTCTATCTGGAAAAGGATCATCCAGCACGTGCTGCCCACATTTGCCTGAGAGAGGTGGGAAAGGCATGATCAGCCTAGGAAAGTGGCATGAGTCCTCCCTCCCAGCACTAGGAAAGATAAATTTCCATGCATTCGAGCTTGGAAAGTAATGTACTAACTGATGGCAAAGGAGTAGCAATATCAATATTTCTTCCTGACCCTGAAGTCTCTGATTCTCATCTTTATGTTTCTTTGGGCCATGTAATCAATGATAAATTGCCCATCAGTCAACAAAACTTAGCAAACTTACTAAAAGTTGCTTTTACACCCAAATTCCACATTTCTTTCTTACTTTTACCACCATGGTAGACAGGAGAATATGTAACTTACTGTAGAGTCACTTACCTTAACAGCTTAAGTACCACACATCATCTAGGTTAGTTACATTGATATATATGACTGCTGGTTATTCCACAACATACGTCTATTGACAGAAACTGCATACGGTATACAGAATGCTGCCAAAAAAAGAAAGGAGAAAAACAAAAAGATGAAATGGGAAAGAATAAGAGAATGGGAAATGAACCTGAAAACTGAATTTCTTTTCTTACACCAGGCTAAAGGCCTTTTGCTATTGTATATTAGATATTTTTTATTTGAAGCACATATAGTTAGGAACACAAAACAATTACTTTTAGATACATTTTGAAACGTAGTTTTTTTTAAAGGTAAATGAATTTTGGCAAGGCAAGCTGAGATTCTAACTTGATTTTTTTTTAATTATTACTTTAACAAAATATAAATATAATAACTTTTCCCACAAGGTAAACAAAGACACCATCCTTTTCATCCAGATATTGCCTGTCATGCTTATTATTTTTCCAGCCTGCTCATGGTAGCAGGCATACTGATACTGTAATGTGAATGTTTTCATTTTGAATACTTGTTTTTTTTCCATTGTTGTTGTTTTACCTCTTTCTCCTCCTGTTTCTTGGCCAATATCGCATTTCTATTTCAGAGCTACTCCTTGCTTAGAGAAAACACTTAAATTGTTTGCTAGTCCAGTGAATGATTCATTTGTGTCTTTTGAGCTTTTTGTGACCTTGATATATTTCCTCCCTTGTCACTCTCGCTTTTTATACCTATCTTCTCTGGACTGGTTTGCTCCCACGGGAAGCAGTTAAGAAGAGTCCTCTAGCGCCCCCTGCCTTCATGATGAGCGCTCATGGAGGCAAGGAGTTCCTCCCTTGTGGGTGTCTGAGGGTGCTTGGGGCTTTTCTTTTATTTTCCTGCTAACTCAGGAGTTCTGTGGCGACTCTTCCTTTTCAGACGATCTTTTCTTTCATTTTTCCCTTCCCACACTAACCTCTGATTTCCCATTACCAAATACCAATTTCAACTCACTCATCTTATTAAACTTTTACTTCAAGGCAGTAGACATAATGCCCCCACCCCCTGACTTTTATTTAGTTGTTATATTTGTCATGTTTTCTGCCGGGCTCGGTGGCTCACACCTGTAATCCCAGTGCTCTGGGAGGCCAAGGCAGGTGAATTACCTGAGTTCAGGAGTTTAAAACTAGCCTGAGCAAGAACCAGACCCTCCCTGTCTCTACTGAAAACAGAAAAACTGGGTGGACATCAAGGTGGGTGCCCATATTCCCAGCTGCTTGGGAAGCTGAGGTAGGAGGATCACTTGGGCCCAAGAGTTTGAGGTTGCTGTAAGCTATGATGCCTCACACTCTACTCGGGGAGACAGAGTGAGATTCTGTTTCAAAAAAAAAAAAAATCATGTTTTCAAAGGCACCTCAAATACAAAATATATTATCCAGAAGGATTGTCATCTCTATCATGAGATGACCAAAGCATCCTACATTATGTATTAGTGGGATATTAATGAAGAAATTTTAAACCTCTGGAGAGGATGGCTCACTAACTGAGATCTAGTTATTTGAGAATCTCTTTTTCCATTTATTTTAACAATTGTGTTGAGATGTGCATGATTAAGAAAATGCTTGTTTAGTGCAATTATATTCATACTGGCTACTTTAATTGGAATGAAAAATGGACATTTGAGCTCTCAGTGTCTTGTTTTTCATGAGCGGGAACCCTAGAGCATCTTCTGCTGTATGTTCTCCCCTAGGTCTTACTTAGGCAGCTTCCTAGCTGCATGAAAGAACTAGCTCAGAGCAAAACTGCCAGTGAATGAATGGGTAATTCTGTCTAATTCTGGAATTTAGTTAGCATACACACTTGGCTGTCATACTGAACAACACATTCTAACTTAGCTTCCATATGATTCTCCTTATTTTTAAATGAATTGAGAGCTTAACTTAGGCATAGAAGACGATTGCGTTTGTAGGACCTCTCTTTTTAGATCCTCCAAAAGATTTTCAACAGTTGGAAACTTACCTCAATACATGTTTTTTTTTTTTTTTTTTTTTTTTCTTTTTTGAGACTGAGTCCTATCTGTTGCCCTGAGTAGAGTGCCGTGGCATTATAGCTCACAGCAACCTCAAACTCTTGGGCTCAAGCATTCCTCCTGTCTCAGCCTCCCCAGTAGCTGGAACTACAGGCAGCAACCTCAAGGCCCAGCTAGTTTCTCTATTTTTTAGTAGTTATGGGGCTCTCACTCTTGTCATGCTGGTCTACAACCTCTTGAGATCAAGCAATCTACCCACCTCTGCCTCCCAGAATGTTAGAATTACAGGGGTGAGCCGCTGCACTCAGCTGAACCCATCATTTTTATTGCAGCTGTGAGAAAAATTAGGGCCATGTTTAGTTTCTACTCGCTTGCCTATACCACTAAGATAAACACACATGATTAAAGGGGGCATCATACTCTTTATAGCAATGACAGTGAAATATACCTTCATTGATTCATTCATTCAACAAATGTTTTTAGACAAATTCTATGGACCAGGCACATTGCATAGGCTAATGCTATAGGGAAAAGCTGTGAAAGAGAGGGATATGGACCCTATTTTATGGTAGGAAATAAAGATATTAAATTATTTACTTCATGATATTCTATAAAAAAGGAAATACTAAGCTTAAGTAAAAGAAATCAGGAGTCCTTACCTATATAGCAAAGCAAGGGAGGAAAATGAGGCAATAAGGAGAATGACACGCAAATATCTGGACTAATCACAGCAAAAGAGCAGCTCCTAGCCACCTGTGGCTACTTAAATTTATATTTAAATTAATTAAAATTAAATGAAATTAAAACTTCAGGACAACACAAGTAATCACAGGATGTTTGGTTAGGCAGCTAGATAACATAGGAGTCAAATCCAATAGCTGAGTTCTATTACTTTGTTTTTTATCAATCTATACCAAGTTCTGAAAGTCTATGGCAAAATGTCTAGTTCTTTTCTTTAATCTTTTTATGTTACTAGTAAACATATGCACTATTTAAACTAATGAAAGCAACTTGATTCAAAGGTGAACAAAAATAATAGCCCTATGCCTAATAATCTATATTTATATACTTTCTAAATATTGTTTTGGCATTAGAAAAAATCTATAATAAAACTGTGGCTTGATTCTAATAATTTTAATGAACTTTTATTTCAAGTTAAATGGGTTATTTATTCAATCAGGAAATA
Organism: Perodicticus potto; assembly: GCA_963574655.1. Classification (NCBI taxonomy): domain Eukaryota; kingdom Metazoa; phylum Chordata; class Mammalia; order Primates; family Lorisidae; genus Perodicticus; species Perodicticus potto. The sequence goes on along the minus strand of CAUYRH010107810.1, from coordinate 15,806 downwards.
TTTATGTGGTACTCTATATTTCAGGCACTGTTTAGGTGGTTAAAAACATGATACTGAGCAAAGTAATCCAAGCTCCTCTAATGGAGAAAATTAATAAACTAAATTTATACAGCTCCAATGGTGATCCATTGATATGAAGAACAATAAAGTAGGAGAATGAAGAATAATAGGAATGGTAGGAGTTTGTGTGGTATTTTGTTGTGTTTTTATTGATGAACTGATGCTTTTAACATTATGAAACTATACCACTGTATCTCACATAACACTTCTAGTGATGAAATCTCCACTGTTTTAAGTTAATATATCCACTCCTGGTTTTATTAAATTAATGTATCTCAGTTTGTTCCTTAACCTGTCTATGTATTTATATTTAATGTGTGTTTATTGTAGACAGAATATAGTGAGGTTATATTTATTTATTTAAATTAGACTCACATTCTGTGCCTTTTGATTTAATATTTACTCTAATTTCATAATACATTTAGCTTAAGGATATCATCCTACTATTTGTTTACTATTGGTTCCATGTGTGTTTTGTTCATTTTTCCTTCTTCTTCTAATCTTTTGTATTAATTATTTGCAGTATTCTCTTTTTATCATGTTCATTGGATTATTTACTACATACATTTATTTACTCATTTTGATGATTGCTTTGTAATTATGCATCTTTAACTTATCATAGCCCATCTCCAAATAATATTAGCCACTTTATGAGCATCTTACAATTCACTTCTCTCACCCCCATTTTTTGGCTTTTATTATTGTCATACATTTGAAGTGAGAAAAAACACTTTTCAAAAATATACATATTTACTATTTCTGGCATTTCTTTAGATCTGAGTCTTCTATCACATCACATAATACTGGTTTTATGAATCTAAATTATCTCATATTTGTTTGTCTAAAAATATCTTTGCATAATTTACAGTTTTGGAAAATATTTTCATTGGATATAGGATTCTAGGACTACTTGCTTTATAACATTTTGACTATATACTATTGTCATCTTGCTTGCAATGTTTCTGATGAGAAGTTGTTATTTTTATTGTTCTCTGTATATTGTGTGTTTAAAGTGTTTCAGGCAAAAATCTCTTAAAATCTTTAGGTGGTTTTGTTATAAAATGATTATTTGAAATCATTTTTTTATGAAATGATTTGTTTTTATCCACTTTAGGAGCTTGTTGAGATTTTAGATATATTTTTAAGCACATTTAGAAAAGTTATGGCAAGTATTTTTTTAAGTATTAATACTTTTCTCTACAAATAATTCTTTTCTCCTTCTGATACTGTAAGTCTGAGTGCTTGATATAGGTCTTTAAGGGGGAAAGTAGCTGCTGTGTGGTTTCCTTTAGTGGGGAAATTAGAAACTAAGATCTGAGAGCACTTCTCAGTTTTCGGTTTAAAGTAATGTGTTATCTTCATGTGAATGGGGATAGAAAGGAATGGGCTAGATTTTTTTTTTTTTTTTTTTTTTGCAGTTTTTGGCCAGGGTTGGGTTTGAACCCACTACCTCCGGCATATGGGGCCAGTGCCCTACTCCTTTGAACCACAGAAGCCGCCCAGGAATGGGTTAGATTTTGAGTGAGAGGAGTTAAATAATTCTAGACATGTTTAAATTTGAAACTACTACTTTAAATGTTATACAATTGGAGATAAAATATATACTTTTACATACAACTGTGATTCTTAGGAGAGAGATTAGAACTGATAACATAAATTTGGGAGTTACTGACATAGAGAGAGAGTAATAAGCCCTGTCACTGGATGACATCATCGTGGCTTGGATTATAGATAGGAAAAAGAAGAAAGCCTAGGCTGAAGCCCTGGGTCACTCAGACATTAAGACATTATACAAAAGCTAGCATAATTTTTATACATTTGAATGACACTATGGTTTGGGCTTATATTATTTATTTTAAACCAAAATTTTGACATGTCAAATCTACTAAGCGTAGAGTATAAATGTCTTAACACAATAATTCAGAAAGTGCGGTGAAGGCTATATTAACAAGTTTGATGTAAGTATTTCACATTGTACCCCATAAATGCATTAAGGTACATAGCTATGACTTAATAAAACAAATAAAAAATTATAATAATAAGATATAACTGGGGAATAAGTCTTGTCAATAATTATAATCTGATTTAATGGGAAATAAAGTTTGGTAGTTAAAGTAGAATATGACTTAATTTTATATATTAACCTTATACCCTGCAAGCTTATAAAACTCATGCATTAATTTTTATAGGCTCTATGTGTGTTTGTGTCTGTGTGTGTATTCCTTTGGGTTTTCTAGACACAAGAACATGTTATCTGAAAATAGTTTTACTTCTTTCTTTTTAGTTTGATTGCCTTTTATTTATGTTTCTTTTCTAATTGTCCTCATTAGAACTTCCAGTATAATTCTGAAGAGAAACTATAAGAGTTGAGATGCTATCCCTGTTTCTATTGTTGACATAAAAGTGAGACTGTTTTACTATTGGGCATGATACTATCTGTGAGTTTTTTGTTCATGTCCTTTATCAGGTTGAGGACGTTTCTTTCTATTCCTAGTTGTATTTTTTCTTTTTTTTTTTTTAATTTTTAGGTTATATTGTTTTCTTTTTCTTTTCTTTATTTTTTTTTATTTTTTTATTAATTCACAGCTGTGTACATTAGTGCAATCAAGAGGTACAATGCACTGGTTTCATACACAATCCGAAATGTTTTCATCCAACTGTTCTACATAGCCTTCATGGAATTTTCTTTCTTTTCTTTTTTTTTCTAGTGGTAAGACAGAATTTATTTACAGAAAAGAATACAGAAAACACTAAAGCTCCTTGTAGAGAGAGAGAACTCAAGTGGGGAGAGAAAAGCTCTCTCCGTTTCTTTCCCGGTCTTTCCCTGTCTCCCCCTTTAAGCCTTTAGTCTCGGGGTATATATAGTTGTATGGGTTCCTTGGCCAGGAAACGAATGAACACAGTCCCTTCTGCCGGGGGCAAGGTGAATGAATGTATCAGTGAACGAACACAGTCCGTTCATGGAATTGAGGCATAGGAAATGGGGGTTCCACATTTAGTCATAAGTGTAAAGTGAAGGAGACACCAAGGCACAGGTGTCTTCCTCGGAAGTTGTCCGACCTTTTTGGCTATTGGAGCCTCCGGTGGGGGTTGGAGGTCCCCCTCCTTGCCTGTCATCCAGCCCGCTGGTTCTTCAGCTGGCTGCCTCAGTACCGCCAAGGAGGAGGCGGCAGGTCCGCCAGCTCCAATGAGCTGGCTAGGGCGCCAAATGTCCTGCATCAATTCTCCCTCTCTAAGTAGAAACTCTAACTGCTGTTAGGGAAACATACAGATTCTTAAAGAATTTGTATCTACCACCCAGCTTGAGATAGTCTAAGAAATAAACATTATCAAATATTATAATTGTTCTTACTTGCTGCTAGGTATGCCATTATTTAAATACGCTATAATTTATGTAATAAATTTCTAATCTCAGACCTTTAAATTTTATCTAGTTTTTCAATATTAGAAGCAACCATCTGTGAAATAGTCACTAAGACCTAGGTGTTAAGGTAATGAATTCACATAAACTTTGCAAGTAATTATCTCAGAAAACCCTTGGGAAATTGTTAGTTATAGAAACTGAGGTCTAGAAACTTTAAGAGTTTAACTTGGTCAGCAGAGGTTAGTGCTTTCCTTGTTTGTCCTTTGCCCCCTGGATTCCCAGAATGATTAGATGAAGGAGGGCTGATTAGAGGGATCCCTGAGCAGATTCAGTGCTGAGATTCTGGGCTTGTGGACAGAGTGATTGCTGTCCACGGATTGGGACAGCATAAGATAACAGAAGAGTCCACCAGGAGTTATTTCCTAATAGACCACAACTTTATATTTTGGTTTGGAAGCATGGAATACTTTGAAGAAGCAGGCTTTTCTTTTGTTGATTGTGAGAATGGGGCAAGAGAAGCTCTTCTCTCAGAAAAATGAGAAACTAGAGACCTACTTTCAGGGGCTTTTCAGTGGTGGCCTTATAATCTTTATTTTCTAGGACCATTCTGAGATAATGCATTTCCTTACTGAAGTTTTCACAACTTCTCTAAAAATGTGGGGTATTCAGAGGACAAATAGCATAATAAATCTGGATATAAGCACTGAAAATGTTCTTTTTGTCTTTTCTCTTTTAGGGAATAAGTGTTATTTTTAATGTCGCCCTTGGATTATTAAAGGTACTTGTTTATTCATAAGCTGAGTTAGCTGGCTTTCCCTGTTCAGCACTTGCAATACCTCCATCTTAGTCTCAATTCCAAACAGTCACTACTCTCTTTTGTTGTTCCTCACAGTGGATATGTGCAGGTAGCTCTGACAAAAGTTTAGAAATGTCTTTTGGGGATTATGAAAATGCTGTGATTATGAAGTGCTTCTTATACATCTCATAGTAAACATTCTTTCTGTACGTGGTTGTGTCTTCCTACTTTCTTAAGACTTCCAAGGATGACCTGCTGCTGACAGACTTTGAAGGTGCCTTGAAGTTCTTCAGGGTTCAGCTTCCTAAGAGATACCGCTCAGAAGAAAATGCAAAAAAACTAATGGAATTAGCTTGCAACATGAAGGTAAAATGATTTTTGCATTAATTCAACTACACTCTTGTTCAGTTAATCCCTATTTCTCATCAAGTATTAGCGTTTATAATACATACGTAATCATAGTAACAATGACTTTCTTCTGTATTATGTAATTTTTACCTTTATTTTCCCAAATACTTTTCATGTATATTATATCCTGTGAATTAAGTCTCATTGCCCTCCTTTCCCCTAAACTCTAGGTAAAGTATAATCACATCCCCATTTTGAAGACAAACCAAAGCACAAAGAGGCTACAGCCCTCTAGTCATACAGCTAATTAGCGGCAGAGCTCAGGTTTCATGATTTCCCCTGTGCTGATCTTTAGCTTTCAGCATTTGTTATTATGGTCAGAAATTCCTTAAAATGAAACTACTAATGCTGAAGAAAAACCCATTCAATTTTAATCATTTCAGATGCCATTTATAATTTGTACAATTCTTTCAAAGTAAAAGATACAGAGTCTCTGTGTGTCCGTGTTATAATAAGTCATACTTTTAAAGAGGTAGAAAAGGATAACCTTTACTATGTACAAAATAGAGCAGCAACTTGGAATGAGAGAGATCTGAATTCAAAGTTACTTCACCCGTTTAAGCCTTAATTTCCTCATCTGTTAAATAATAAAGAACTTCTGATTTTGGTTGTATGTCAGACTGAGCTAATCAGACTACCCTTTCTTTTAACACTTAAAGAAGCTTAATTAAATATAACCTGAAAAATGTTTAAATACCTACAAAAACTTAAAATAGAGGAATGGATGATACTGAAACAAAAGTAGCTCAAAGCTAGGGTGTGTAAACTGATACATCACTTCCCAGGGGAATATGGAACCATGTGTAGGTTTTTAATGCTCACATAGACATAGTGGACATGAGATATACAGTGCTTAACATAGTACCTAGTAATTAGTAAGGCTTGGATGGCTACTTCTATAATTATTTCCTCTCTGGTTTTTCTTTTCTTTTTTTTTTTATTTTTTATTTTTTGGAGACAGACAGAGTCTCACTATGTCATTCTCAGTAGAGTGCTATGGTATCAGAGCTCACAGCAACCTCAAACTCTTGGGCTTAAGCGATTCTCTTGCCTCAGCCTCCCAAGTAGCTGGGGCTACAGGTGCCACAATGCCTGGCTATTTTTTGTTGCAGTCATCATTGTTTAGCTCTCCCGGGCTGGGTTTGAACCCGCCAGCCTCAATGTATGTGGCTGGCACCATAACCACTGTGCTACGGAAACTGAGCCTTCTCTCTGGTTTTTCAAATACTTATCAAACATTTTCTAGTAATATTTTCAAAGAGAATGGGTTTGCACAGAGCATAAAACTGTGTTCTGAGATTCTTTGAGTCATTCTTCCCATCTCCACCTGGTTCAGGATACAAGAGGATGTTCGTGATTTCATTTCCCTCCAAAATCTGCTCCTTTCTCAGTGTTCCTAAGTCAGTTAGTGGTACCTGGTTGGTCAGGCCAAAAACATTGCTGTCATCCTTGACTCCTCTTCTTCTCACACTCCCCGTCTTCACCCTCCACATCTAAGCCTATGGTCCAAATATGTCCTGGCTGTGATCAACACCCTCTTCACTAAAACCCCAGCTAACCATCATCATTTTCTGTTTCTCCAGTAGACCATTCCCAGACTTTTCCCAATCCCATCTCTCCCTTGCCTAAAACTCCACTGGCTTATCTCACAAAAAAAAAAAAAAAAACCTCAAGAGTTCTTGCCATGGCCAGTAATGGGTCAGTGGTGTACATTTATGATCCACCACAAGACCTGGACCTCGTGACTTCATCAGTCTTGTCTCCTACTGCTTTCCCCCCTTGCTCTTTTCACTGCAGACACCCTGGTGCTGTTCTGAGACTTCCCAAACATTTTGCTCCTTCAGACCTTTACACTGCCTCCCTCGTTTCTCAGCCTGTAGGGTTTTTCTCCTAGATATCTGTGTGGCTCCATTGTTAACCATACTCTGTCTTTGGCTCAATTATCACAGAAGCATTCCTTTCTAATTACAGTATATAAGGTAGCAGCTCCCCACAACCTTTAATGCCTCTGTCGCCTTACCCTGTCTTATTACCCCCCACTGGAGTGGAGGCTCTGCAACTGGAGAAATACCAGTTGAGTAAGTGCATGAATAAAATACACTGCTAAGTTTTTACTAAGTGATTTACAAAGAACAGTTAACATTGATTTGGGCAAAGCTTAAAAATAGTTTCCAGCCAGAGGTTTTACCTTTTGGATTTGAGCAAGTGTATCCTGAGCCTTGCATTCTGTGGCCCGTGTGAGGTAGGAGTGTCTCTTAGTCAACACAGGGAGTACACATGATGGTCTGTGGTTCTGGACTGCCCTTTAGACATGGAAAAGGGAGTTCATGGTATATGATGGTTTAGAAGCAAACTTTTGAATTTTTGAGTGGAATTACAAAGAAATCTTGCTTTGCAACTCAATGAAATTCTTTTCCATTATTTTTTAATTGTTTTAAAATTGTGAATTTATTCGGTTGCATAGTGACCCTTGAATAAGAGGGTTTGAACTGCACAAGTCCACTTTTATACATGGATTGTTTTCAGTAACAGTTGCACCAAGTATGCCTGCCTCACCTACCTTCCCTTCCACCTCCTCCACTCTTCTGCCTCTGCCAGCCCTGAGATAGCAAGACCAACCCCTCCTCTACCTCCTCCTCTTCCGCTTCCTCTTCCTCTTCTGCAGGCTCAACATGAAGATGACAAGGAAGAAGACCTTTATACTGATCCAGTTTCACTTAACAAATAGTAAATATAATTTCTCTTTGTAATTTTGGTACTAACATTTTCTTTTCTCTAACTTTTATATATAATGTACATGTAGCATATAAAATATGTGTATTTTGTTGATAAGCCTGTTTATATTATTTGTAAGGTTTCCAGTCAACAGTTAGTAATTAAGTTTGGGGGAGTCAAAAGTTATACATGGATTTTTTCACCGACACTGGTTGTCAATACCTGAACCCTTGTGTTGTTCAAGAGTCACCTGTACTTCCTGAATAAGGTGGGAATTGGCAATGCTTTGCCTTGCATACCAGTCTAGGAAACACCTAGCTACTTACATTGTCATTGCTGGGTTTTAACTTTCTGATATTGTAATTTCTAGTATTTGTATGGTTCTTACAAACATCTTATTTTTACATCCCAGTACCCTATGAGGTACATAGGGCAAATCAAGTATAGCAACTGAGGCTTATAGAAGCCTGGTGACTTGTATGCAAGTGGTACCAGCTGTATGGTGACAGGAACCCTAATAGACCTTACGCCTTCTGCCTCCACATTACCCAATGCTTTCCACTCTATGCCACTACATCTTATTGTAAAAGTGCAACAAAAATTAAATTTGTTGGAAGGACGGGGAGGGGAAAAAAGGAAGAAAGGGGATTAGTGTGTTCTTACCTAATGGATACAATGTAAGGATATCTGGCACATGTCCTGGGTGAGGGGTACAACTACAACAGGGACCTTATGTAACAAAAGCAAACATTGTAACCTAATTGTTTTTACCCTCATATTAATCTTAAATTTAAAAAAAAAAAGAGTTTGGCATAGCAATATCTAAATTGGCCCCAAGATGGGTGGGTGTATGGATTCTAAAGGTTCATAGTCTTCTCTGTGCCTATGGGTCTTTTTTTCCTCTATGTATCTTTCTCTGTCTTTCTCCCTACTTGCCTCTCTCTGCTTCTTCTTCCAGGCCTTTTGCTTTTCCTCTTCTCTCTCTTTCTCCATAAAGTGAACTTATTATGGGACTGAAATAATGTACTAATTTCTTGATGAGTTTATTACCCTTTTCATAATTTAAAGCTTAACAGCATATATCAAAACTCAGATGTTCATTGAATTCCTCCTCCTATATGGGGCAGTGACCTGAAATAAAAAGATTATTTCCACTTCTGATGCAAGATCTAAAAGGAATTCCACTCTAAATAGATTATTCCAGGAAATCGTGACTGGTCCTGAGCGCTCCCACAATCCTTTCATACTCCTAACTGCAATGTATACATAATCTTTAAAAGGGGAAATTTAAAAAAAATTCTTTGGTCTTTTAAATGTTTGATTTAAGAAATAAGAGAGGAAAACTGTTTCTTTATGTCTCATTCATTGCAGGGGTTTTTGAGAACAAGTCAGATATGTGAGGCTAGTTTAGAAGAGACATGAGCTTCACAGATCAAACTTAAAGACTTGGCCATTTTGCTGTAGAATCCTGCTTAAGGTGAAATAGGATTTCTGGACTATTGCTTCATCAGAATTTTTTATTTCAAACATAAAATGAACATGCCAGCCTTCAAACTACTTGAAAAAAAAGATATTATTATACAAAAACCAAATAGTAATATCTACAAATTAATATAAATGTATCCATTTGTTATTCGGAGAAATAAGACTCTTTGACATTTGGGAATATTTGCCCTTGGAGGATAGTTTCATTCATAATCTGAAACCAACAGTAATTGAATTTCATTCCTTTTTTAGATCTCTTGTGCAGTTAACACGTATAAGGATTTAAGCTCTACGAGAGCAGTGAGCTCATCAGTCTTGTTCGTTGGTGTGTTCTCAGAGTCTTACGAAAATCCCTCAGACGGTGGAATCATCTTCATAGTGACAGTATGAGGTTATTTTAGAGATGTATATAGTGAAACTTAGGGAACTGAAGTAAATTCTCTAAGGATATAAAGTTAGTAAGCGATAGAGTAGGATTTAGATCCCAGGAGTTTCATACTCTGAAATCAGTTCTCATGATCATTATACTATACTGTAAATGAGGGATTAAATGAACAGGATAAGAGCTGTTCGTTATGTATTGGCCTCTTTTGGTGATGTTAGTTATGTAATAATGGGTAACTCAGTCTCTACGTCAGAGTTGAAATTTACCTGCTTTACCCTGTAGCTAAGTTCAGCTTTCCTTACAACTAGATTAAACCATAGTTTTGTTTTTGTTTTTTTTTTTTGGTAGAGACCCCCATATACTGAGGGTGGCGGGTTCAAACCCGGCCTCAGCTGAACTGCAACAAAAAAATAGTCGGGCATTGTGGTGAGCGCCTATAGTCTCAGTTACTTGGGAGGCTGAGGCAAGAGAACCATAGTTTTATTTCTTTGCTTATTCCTACCTTTTAGCAGACCCAGGCCAGGTGAACCCGCCACCCTCAGGGCATGTGGCTGGCACCATAACCACTGTGCTATGGGCACCAAGCTGTTCCTACCTTTTAGAATTGGATTTTATGAGGAAACTTCTGAAACTTTCTCTGTAATGAACCCGGAATTGTGCCAGCTGTCAAAAGGGAGTGGATACCACTTTCTTACTTTAATAAGCTGGTCTCCCCTGGTCTTTACCTGCTTGGGTTCTGTGCTACTAATTTGCTTCTGCGTTTTAGGAAAATACTTTGATGGCAGAACTAGAATACCTAATTCTATTTGGTGATTTTTGAAGGAATTTTGAGTATGAACTATTTGAACATATTAAATTTGAAAGCTCAGAAATTAAATAGAATGTTTCGTTCAAATGATAGAGAGTACAGTCTTGGAGTCCCACAGACCTTGGCTCTTACACCATACTACTGTAGTGAGAAAAAAATAAGATGATGCCTTTAAAGTATTAGCCTGGGCAGCATAGGAGATCCTATCTCAAAAAAAAAAAAAAAAGAAAGAAATTAGCTGGGTGGATGTAGTGACACATGCGTATAGTTCCACCTACTTAGGAGGCTGTGGCGGGAGAATCACATGAACTTGGAAGTTCAATACTGCAGTGAGCTATGACCATGCCAGTGTTCTCCAGCCTGGGCAGCAGAGTAAGGTTTAAATAAATAAGGTGGCTATTGTTTACATTGTCCTTTGGCCTGCCCTGTTAAAACCACCTCTGTACAGGCATCCAGAATACCCTCCTTAAGTCAGTTCAAGTTATCAAACATGTCTAGTTTTTCTTAATGTGCCAAGAACTATGCTGAGCACAGAGCAGGCTACAGAGACCAATAAGCAATAAGAATCACTCCATATTTGCATTTTTGTGCTGATTTTACCACACAAGTTCTTGACTTTGGACAAGTCACTTTACCTATCTAGGTCTCAATTTCTCGTCAGTAAAATAAGGGAAATAATCCCTGCTCTGCCCATCTCAGAAAGTTGTTTTGAGGATTACATAAAATAGTAGGTATGGAAGGATCTTATCTTGAAAGTCCTATGTACATTTTAGGTTCTTTCAATAAGTAATGGAAAAGGCTCGGTGCCTGTGGCTCAACGGGCTAAGGCGGGCTAAGGCGCCAGCCACGTACACCTGAGCTGGCAGGTTCGAATCCAGCCCGGGCCTGCCAAACAACAATGACGGCTGCAACCAAAAAATGGCCGGGTGATGTGGCGGGCGCCTGTAGTCCCAGCTACTTGGGAGGCAGAGGCAAGAGACTCGCTTGAGCCCAGGAATTGGAGGTTGCTGTGAGCGGTGATGTCACAGCACTCTATCCAGGGTGACAGCTTGAGGCTCTGTCTCAAAAAAAAATAAGTAATGGAAAACACAGTCCTTAAACACAGTCCCACAGCATTCTTAAAGAGAAAAATGGACATGTCTAAATAAAGATACATTTATTTAGCTTCCTATTAATCATACTACACAACACAGTGAGGACTTTGGAGTCAGGATCTATTTAATGTACCAGACCTCTTCTTAGCCCCCCACCTCCCACCATTCACCCAGTTACCCAGACAGCACGCTCAATCTCACTCTTTAGAGCTACTAACATTCAACTTCCCACCTTCTCTAGACTCCCTACAACTCCAGCCCAGCAGGGATTCTGATTTTTGCATCTCCTTTTGAAGTCAGATTCAGAAATCAGCTCCTCTTCCAAAGGAAGCCTATTTTATGCTTTTCTGTGTTAAGTAGCCTCCATTTGAATGACTCATTGCTTACGGCATGTGTTCAGAGAGTAGCTCTGTCTCTTGGTTCTGTCTCTCTTTCTTGTTGCCAGAAAACAGCAACAAGTGATAACTACCATTTATTGAAAAGACCTCTCTGTGTGTGTGGTACTCTTTTAAACATTTTATATCATTTCATCATCATAACAGTCATCTTTCTAAAGACTATTATGAGTTTTACAGGTGAGGAAGCTCAGATTTCGAAAGATGAGGCAGCTTGCCCTTGGTGACATAGTAAGTAATTGCAGGGCCAGGACGTGAGCCTTGGTCCATCTGCCTGCCAAGCCCAAGCTCTTAGATAGCAGCTGTGCCACCTAACTCCTGTCCAGGTCAGCTGCTAGTCTCACTCTTTCTCCATCTGTGTGGGCCTTGACATCACCACCTGCTCCAGAGGCTGATCAGAAACCAGCATCCCCAGCCCAGGTTGCATAGATTTTAAGAAAGCACATTATCCAGTTCCTGTGACAGATTAATGACAAATGACCAAAGGAGAGGTGTTTTGGACTACATTTGAACTAGCAAAATATCAAACAGGCATGTATCAAGTTTCTGCCTTTGCTCTAATTCGAAGTTTCTTAACTTGGGACCATGGATGGGCCCCCTGAAATGCTATGTAGGGTATTCTGTTGTGGGGGCAGAGGGAAATTAGCTTCTGTGCTCTTTTGATGGGAGAGAAACCACGGTTCTCAAGAAACCTTTAAAGTGGTGCTGTCCCTAAACAGTTATAGGAATCACTGTGCAAATTCACAATTACAATGATAGGGAATTAGCCTCATGCTCATCAGATGATGAGTGGATAAAGAAAATGTGGCATAAATATATACCAACGGAGTACTATTCAGCCATGAAAAGGAAAGAAATGATGTCATTTGAAGCAACTTGGGAAGGAACTGCATAACATTATCCTAAGTGAATTATCTTAGGAATAAAAAAACAAGCACCACATGTTCTCACTAATAACTGAGAGCTAAACAGTGGGTACGTATGGCTGTAAAGTATCTTATAGGACATTGGAAACCAAAACGAGGGGAGGGCAGAAGAGAGGTAAGGGATAAAAACTTAACCTGTCAGGTACACTGTACGCTGATAGGCACACTAAAAGCCCTGACATCAGCATCATACGGTTTATCCATGTAAGAATACTTGAACCTACTAATACTTTAAATAAAATATATTTAAAAAGAAAAGAAAAATAACCGGATCCCTCACACCAGCCCTAAACCACCCTCCTGGACTTTTGTGCAAAAGAGAAACTCTATTATAGTCTTTAAAAAAAAAAGCCACTGCGCTAATTGCAGTGTGGCATAAAATTGATTTTACCTAAATTACAGATCCAGTCTTACCCTAGAAATTTGTTGGGGTTCTCTTCCCCTTGAAAGTACATTTAAACAGAACAAGGAAAGAATTTTAAATTTAATTTTTTTTTTAATGGAATCTTTTTTGAGGGCAAAAATACCTGTGGGATGGGCACCCATAGCTCAATCGTTAGAGCGCTGGCCCCATGCACTGGGGTTGGCGAGTTTAAATCCAGCCTGGAGCTGCTTTTAAAAAATATGTGTGTGTGTGTATCTTTGTGAAGCTATAATTTCCAAAGCCTTCTGATGGGAGTCAGCTAACAGTAGGTGTGATTCAGAGCTCTGGGGCTGAATTCACTTAAAATGCTATTTTCATGAAAGACACAAAATTAATGTTGGACTTCGAAGTCTCTGTTCATTAAGTATTTTCATGCTTACTGTGTGATAGGCATTGGGATTTCAACTATTGGATAAATGTCCCTATTGCGTCCTTATTAGGTTAAAAGGAAGGCTTTGACTTTTATTTGTTCAGCATCCTGATTAGAGTCCCAGTTATATTCAGGAGATAGAGTGCTAAGCAAAACAGATATGGCCGTTTTCTATCAGGAAGATAGACAATTAAGTAGGCATCTAGTAATCGTAAACTTGGACAGGGGTCATAGAGGAACTGCCTTGATGCTATGAGAATACTCGTATGTAACTAAAAGACTTGATCTGACAGGGGATGAGGGTTAGGGTTTGCTAAAAGAAAGGGTGTTAGAGCTCTGATCTGAAGTTGAATAGGAGTGAGCCAGGTGTGGGGTTATCCAGACAGAAAGAATGGGCTTGTATTATGTGTCCACTTTGGATACCACTTCCATTGAGAAGAATTGTCAGTGATAGGAAAAGAAGGTCCTTTCTCACTGATTTATTAAGCATTTCTAGGTACTCCCTCTGTCCATGGACAGGGGATAACAGGGAGTGAAACACAGTTCTGGTCTGGGCAAACACTGGTAATGTATGACAGTCAGGCTGAGAGGTGCTGGTCTGTCTGGGATGCAGGCTCAGGAGGAGGCTTAAACTCCTGCTGCCACTGCTGGTGCCTCCTGGTTCCCCTTCAAATGTCAGGCGTTGGTCTTTGTCTTGGGTGGGCACCTCAGAGGTTTTCTGAACTGGTTGGCTCTGGTATGCAGCCAACCACTCTATAAAAGTCAGCATCAGCTGTGAATCCCTCTGAGTTATGGTGTTTTTATTTATTTTGTGTTTACAGTAGGAGTGGAAAGTGAAGTATTTAAGGCTGGGGGAGAGAGATTGAGAACAAGTGAGGCTGAAGAATAGGAAGAGCCTGAGCTAGTGAAAAAGTCAGAACTTTGGACCACCAAGCTCTGTGGAAGACAGCAGAGCTTTCTGTGCACCCAGAACTGACAGGTGACCCCTTGATTCAGAAGCAAGACAGATCATTAGCTAGAGAGACAATCAGAATCCTGTTTTAGAGAAGACCAGAATAATGATAAGAATAATTTTTAAATAGTATTTTTTCTTATTTATAAAAATAATTCATGCTCAATACAGAAAACTTGTAAAATGGGAAAAGCGAAAAAAAACTTACTCATGACCTATCACAAAAATGTAAGAAGCAAATGAGATGTTCTATGTAAAGATTCTAGCATTTAGCAGGAAATCAGCATACATTAACTGTTGTTATACTGCTGAGGGAGAATCAACCCATTTTCTGGGAGGATAAGGCAGTTGTAATACAGGTTAATGAAATATAGAAGAAATTATTTTGTAATGAGCCTTAGAAAATATATATTTATGGAGGGAAATGTTAACTCTTCCTTATCCCACTATAAAAATAAAAAGCCAGAGAATCCTATAAATTGGTGAAAATGTTTTTGTAGTATTTGGTGTCAGTTTGGTTCTTTTAAAAGTGCTAAGGGAGCCTCATATCCACTGTTTTCCCTTCTCACTTTTCAGGCCACAGAGAGCACTAGGATAAAGTGCCTGCTACGCACAAGCTCTGTGTATTTTCTGTTTCTCTGCTATTGATTTGTCAGGATGGTTTATAACATTTACTGATCACACAGACATTTTATTTAGCTGCTTTCTTTGCAGGTCACTTAGGTGTGCAATACACGTTTACCCCAGCATTGACCTGAAACCACAGAGGATCTGGATCTAAAGACGATACTCTCCAGCTTCTAGCCTCACCCCAAATGTTGAATGGACATCTTGCTATTGACTAAAGCCAGGACATAGTGCTGTCTTCCTTCCTGCCCATCCTTGGGCAGCAGCCACACTCTAGGAATAGAGCTCCAATCAAAGCAGGCCTGTAAGATCTCAATTAAGGGAGGTGTTCACAGAGTCAGTGGGAGAGGAACACCAAGCAGCTCAAGACAGAGCATAACAGAACAGGGAATTGGAGATGCTGATGCATACATGCCTCAAATGTTGGCCTTTCCCACCCCAACTCCCTTTCCAGATCTGTCTCTTCATCAGTAGCATAAGGAAGTTGGACTGTACTAGTCTGGGAGTCTTGGTTACCTGGACTTGAAAACCTAATGGCTAGATTTGCAAGTAACCAGTTTAATGCTAATTATTGAAGCTTCAAGAAGGGATCATTATTAGTTTTGTTTTTTTTTGTTTGTTTGTTTTTCTTTTTTCTTTTTTTTTATTGTTGGGGTTTTGTTGAGGATACAAGAAACCAGGTTACACTGATTGCGTTTGTTAGGTACAAATCGTATAATCGTATTTTGCCAAAAGGTGTGGCACACACCAAGACCCCAACCCCATCGCTCCTTCCCTCTCTCTGCTCTTCCTTTCCCCACCCCCCCTCCTTTCTCTCTCTGCTCTCCCCTTCCCCCACCCCCACCGTGTCATTAATTGTCATTAATTGTCCTCATATCAAAATTGAGTACACAGGATTCATGCTTCTCCATTCTTGTGATGCTTTACTAAGAATAAAATGTTCCACTTCCATCCAGGTTAATACAAAGGCTGTAAAGTCTCCATATTTTTTCACAGC